>JAFBJT010110207.1:30551-54288 GCA_016785325.1 Chascanopsetta lugubris | reverse complement strand
CCACCTGTTTGATGCAGAGGAAAAGACTCGGGGATCCTCTCGTGTTAAAGGCGCACGTACGAGGCAGCAGCGCAACACCCACCTCTTCTTCTGTTCCCTCCTCCTCCTCCTCCTCCTCCTCCTCCTCCTCCTCCCCCTCCTCCTCCTCCTCCTCCTCCTCCTCCTCCATCCTGGATGTTTAAACTGCATCTTTCTTCTGGAATGTCACAGAATTGATGGAGCTGATTTCCCCCCCCCCTTCTTCTCCTTCCTCCCACATTCTCTGGTGCTGATGCAAACATACGGGAAGATTACCATGTGTCCTTGCGGGGGGGGGGGGGGGGGGCCCCGGGGGGGGGGGGGGGGGGGGGGGCGTTGAAACTTTCCCTGGGCTTTGTCAAACAGAGCTGTGGACGGCACCAGAGAAACCTTTCAAGTCTCTCCTGGAAAAAAAAAAGAAAAAAAAAAGATGGCAATAACATAACAGGGTAGCTGGGGGGGGGGGGTAAATCTGCGTGGAGTGAGAGGAGACTCACTTCTGATCTTCTTTAAGGAAAAGTCTCACGACAAAAAGCCCTTTATCCCTCCTTCTCGCTTTGATGCACAATAAAAAATAAAGAAGGGGAGGGAACCTCTGCAGCTTTGTAGTTAACTATATCTCTTTACAGCCTCTGGTCAAAACACAGGACTGTGAAACCACGCGGGCTCTGATTGGCAACAACACACTGGTGACAACAGGTGGTGAAAGGTGCAGTGTGTACGATTTTTGTCTTTTTTGTCACTTTTTGCCATCACCCTTAAATGAGCCCATGAATGTATATTTACATGACGGGTCCTCTCTACGGGGGCCGCCATGTTTTTACAGTGGTAAAAGTGGACGTACTAACGATCTTTTGAGTTTTAATGACGACTGAAGTCGACCATTGGTTCTGCTGCATGTTCAGAAGGGTGAGGGGGGGGAGGTGATGGACACAACAGGCAACTTCACCTCACCAAATCTTACACATTGCACCTTTAAAAGGTGCACAACACAAAGTCACACAGCTGCAGTATTGCTGCAGTTGTTGTTGGTGGCGACACGTTGGTCTGCGAGAAATAAAGAAATAAAGAAATGAGTGAGCCAGGCAAGATGAACCACTGACAAAAGAAATGGTGGTAATTGCCTTTTGATTGATTGGTTTGAATGGGAAAGAGAGTTTCTGCGCCATTGTGGCTGAAACACATCTCCCAGACGCACCATTCCAAATTCCATCTAGTCAGAGAGTGGTGCTGAAAAGATGCATTGCTGTGAAGCTGGCCCAAGGACACACACACACACACACACACACACACACACACACACACACACACACCCCTCCAAATAATATCTAAAATGGAAAAGTACCATAACACCACCCTAAGTCCTGGGGCGATGCTCTGCCCCTGCTCTCTGAGTGTGGAGCGTTAATGTGCGAGGCAGAGCTCGACCTACAAGAAGCGCTCTCACCGCCCTGACAACACGGGACATGCTCACACTTGGATCTGGTGCAGAGGTCAGCAGAGGTCAGGAGCCGGGGCACAGACAAGAGGTGCACGTCAGCATGTGGACCCTCACCCTCACTCACCTTTTCATCTCCAACTGCCTCAACCTCAATAAGCTTGAAAACTGAAACTGCTGCACATATTGCATATATGAACATTTAAATATTTTCTTGCATACATATATATATATATATATATATATATATATATATATATATATATATACATATATGTGTGTGTGTGTGTGTGTGTGTGTGTGTGTGTGTGTGTAGTTGTGTGTGTGTGTGTGTGTGTGTGTGTGTGAAATAGAAACAATAAATGAACACACACGCATACCAACACACACCCATACATCCATACATACATATAAATAAATGAATAGATAAATAAAATCGACTATTACCTTATGGAAAAATACATCTCCTAATAAGATAAATATATATATCTATATATATACATATATATATACTGCACATGCACGCCATGAGTGGCTATTAATAGATACAACATATTCAGCATATAGGGCTCTGCCTTGGTGACACATGTCTCTGGAGATTTGAAATTACAGGAAAATAGCAGATTATTACAATATCAGAGGGAGTTGATGCTGATGAAAATGGATCCTGGGTTCTTTAAAAACTGAAAACGCTATGTTTGGTCATTTCTGAGAACAAACAATGTTGTTTACGAGAATCCCATTATATGCTTAATGTCATTATAGTGGATTCAAAGGGCAGATGCAAAATGAGGTAAAATGTCCAACGTATTCATATTTATGTTTTTATTTATCAGTCTGCACGTTTCATATTCCCTGGAGGAGTTCAGCAGTACTTGTACTGGCGTTCGTGGTTCATTTCTATTCTAAAGGTTCATACAGAGGGTTTGTTATGTGCCATTTCATTTCTAAAACAACATTAGTTATTGCTGCTGAGCGCACAAACTAACCTGTTCATTAAATTAGAAAAAAAATTAAAGGTACAGTGTTCAGGATTTCGTGGCATCCAGGGGTGTAGTGGCATGTTGCAGCTACTTTCACGGGTAAATGAGAAAACATGATTCAATCAAATGTAACAATCTATAAAATAAGATGAACTAATTACACATCCATGTCAGTGAGAATAATAGACCATACAATTACAACAACACCCTCAAGAGCCATTTCTCACATCAAAGTATATTTCTGAAGTATTTCTGATTTTTTCCACTTCAGACTGTTTCTGCCTTTTTCAAAACAACAGTAGTGGAGAACTCCTCCATCCATCTCTGCCCGATCAATGATCATTCATCTTGGCTGGCTGATTTGGTTTCCCTGCTCTCCCACTCAACACGCCATGAAAGATTTACGGGGCCCATTTGACCAAACCTCCCGCTGTTATTGTTTTGATAGCAAATCAACATTATTTGCCGTCGTTTGCTGCATTCTCCCGGCCCAGCGCACACAACAACAGCAGCGCTGAGTCAGACTGGGTAAAAACCATTTCCTGCCATATTTCTGTCCCGGGCACACGCGGACTCTAAATCTGCCAATCTGCCGTCATATTACCTTTTTTTTTTAAATTATTTTTATGATGTTTTATATTGAACGGAATCATGAAAATAGGATCCTGTGCAGAGTTGTAGTGCATCTGCTGGGGTTGGGCGTCGGTGTGACGCTGGGGTGGAAGTGGGTATCGGAGCCATCTGTCCCCCTTTGTTTTCCGCAGGACTGACTCTTTCACCGACATCCAGCGAGAGTCTGACGGACCTCCGCCAGGGAATCTGGGCGAGGACGCCGTCCCGGAGCGGGAGGTTCTGGAAGTGATGCCTCAGATGAGACGTTGGCACGAGCAGGCGGCCGAACGAGCGCTCGGCCTTCATCTGTGTCTGCTCGTGCCAAGCTCGTTCTCCGGCTCCTCTCCCTCATCCTCCCCGGCTCTGATTCCATGTCAGTTCCTGATTCCAGCTAGACGCTCTGCGCTCCCCCGACACATTAGTCTGACACGGCGCTCTGCTCGACAGGTGTACGCTATTTGTTCTTTCTGCTCCACTTTGCAGCTGTGTGTGTGTGTGTGTGTGTGTGTGCGTGCGTGTGCCGCTCTGTCACTCTCAGTCAATTCAGACCGATCTGCACTTAGACAGCAGCCTAAAGCAACATCTCAGCGGGGTCATCCCCTCGCTGTCGTCACTCAGCAGCGCGGCGTCACAGACCGCCGGCGCTCTCTCTGAATGCCGGGAGTCTGCATCAGCTACAGCTGGGGTGTGGAACATGCGGGCCGCGGGCCGCAACCGGGCCCCCCAGGAGGGCCCGTCCGGCCCCTGAGGTGACTTGGCAAGGCGTGAAATGTACAGAAGAGATCATTTGTGACTGTGATCTTTTTCAGAGTGTAGTTTTTTTTTTTACATTCGGGAGTTGTCGCTGTTTATAGGTCATTATGCTACGATGTCGCTGGTCCGGCTCGCTCTAGATCAAAGGAGGCCGATTGTGGCCCCCGGAACTAAAATGAGATTGACAGCCCTGACCTACAGGGAGGCGACAACTCCTCATTCACACCTCTGTCTGGTGAGGAAATTCGAAGACACAAGCATTTTTCTCTCAAGCCCAGAAACCAACGTGTGGCACGTTTTGACATCTCAGCACTGAGGACTGGGCTTGAAGTGCTTGACTTGATTACGCAGTGGAGGTAATTTTCCTTTCAGAGCCGGTGGGCTTAAAGAATGAATTACTATTTCTGCTCCTAAGAGGCTTTATTTTTTTGTGTCAGTCGAGAAATAAATCCAAGGAAAAGTTCAGCTCCGGGTTTTAGCGGGTATTTTCATCTCACAGCGTAATTAATAGTAAGTGTTTTAGCTTCAAATAGGCCGCGCTTTGATGTGCATGTCTGTTTGAACTCGCTTTTTGGCAGGCGCTGATTATTTTGGTCAAATGTTGACCGATGTTGGCGTTTGATTTTGTACAAAAAACAGCTCTAACATCAGTATGTTCATACTGGAGCTATATATACTTCTTTACCTTGAAGTATGCAGAAAATACCTGAATACATCATTGTGTTAAATTACAACCGCCTCAACATCATACTGAAGAAATCAATGTACGGAGATTTCAACCTAGGATTCAGATATTCCTGGTCAGCCCGCAATGCCCCTTTTCCCCACTAGAGTCATGAGGCACTACAGAGCTCAGTTTTCCTCTCATCCACACCAGTTCTTCTAAGCTGATTGTGTGGAGTGTATCACCCTCGCGGATATTTACACCACTTCCTGTTTTCAAAGTAAAAGCCTCAAGTCACATGACCATTCATGAACGAGTGCGGGATGAAATAATGAATTCACGACGCTGGTGTCGCTAGGAGCGAGAACAAAGCCCTGGGAGAGAATCCGGGAACGGGCAGAGGCACAATGGAGCAACAAAAGTGAGATGGAATCAATACGCCCCCATTTACAGTGCGGTGAAACGAAGCAGTGAGGGGAGGCGGGATCAAAACGAAAGAAAACCACCAATTTGATTTGCACAAAAGATGGATTCAGAAAATATTATTAGATGAAGAACAAAGCTGAACGGAGGCTTATCATAATCCAAATGGACTGGTTGAGAGTGTCAAAGGATGAACTGATGTGAAGCTGGTTTATAATGTGAGCAGACTAGTTGCTTCCAACATGAAGATATTTGTGGGTGACAGATGGAAACTAGGATCGAGTGCGTAGCTCTGCCAAGGCCCCACCGGTCCCCCCCCCCGTGACAGATCTGAGATTTAACTCAATCTGGGGCCACAATTTACACAGCGGGGCTGACGACCAGGCACAAATCCTGAGGCGGTCAGGTGCACATTGAAACATCACTCCATCGTATATTGGAACGGAGCCCATGTTTAAAAAAAAAAAAATCACCACGTGCATTTACAGAAAGTTGATTATAGCGAGGAGCACAACAGAATGACATTTTTGGAATCTGACATTTTTGGAACCGGACATTTTTGGAATCTGACGGCCTCTCGTTGAATACGGCGAAAGGAAATTGCTTTTTTAATCCAACTGTCAGACAGACGGACTGTGTTTTCACTCCAGGATCAATTTCCATAAACACATGTTTTTATAGTCCCTCAGAATGCCAGTGTTGTGAGGCTGAAAGGCCAAAACACAACAAAACAAAAGTAACATACCATGCTGAGCTTTTCAGTGTGGACACAACCCACACAGAGTGGACTGCAAGGGCCAATCAGATTTTCAGTAATGGCCAGCGGTTCCTGTATCTCCTTAAATTCAAGCCGCACCAAATTTCACAAGCTCATTAAAGGTGCAGTGCGGAAGATGTCGGTCATTTTTGACACTTCTAAAAAATATTACAAAATCACATACTGACATTTTCATGAATTCATTATCTCCTGAATGTATTTTTTTCCATGATCCTTAAATGAGCCCACGAATGTATATTTACATGAGGAGGGGGTCCTAACAGGGGCCGCCATGTTTTTACAGTAGCCCAGAGTGGGAATACTAGACATTTTTTGAGCTTTAATGACAACTAGAGTCTACCACAAGTTCTCCTGCATGCTCAGAAGGGTGAGGATGGGGTGACGGATACAACATGCAACTTCACCTCTAGAGGTCACCAAGTCTTACACACTGCACCTTTCAAATCCCTTCTCCAAATAAGCCTGATGGTTTTCATTGGTAACAATGAACAATCTCCCCAATCAGACGATTCAGTGTAAAACGTAATTGAATAGCAGAGATACCAAGGTCAGCCAACAGTGAGGAACCTGGTTACCGGTTGGTGAGTGTCTGAGAGGCCTGCGAGAGCCCACGCGGACAAAACAAGCACACACACACACACACACACACACACACACACATACACACACACACACACACACACACACACACACACACACACACACACAGGGGCCTTGGACAAGACGTGTGCAGCAACCTGTTCGGACTCATCGCCGCCGGATCTCTGAGGAGGAGGAGGAGGAGGAGGAGGTGGTCTCCGGTTTGCGCCTGAGCCGACGTGAAAAGCGGGCGAGCGGCGTTCCAGAACACAAACTGCCTCCAGACACTAATTAGCGCCGAGAGTAGCGAGGGGAAGCGCAGCGCGTTCAAAGGAGGAGCGCAATCTGTGGCTTAAACAGATGGTTCCACGGCACAAAGGAGTTAAGAGGTCTGTTACTTAACGCCATTAAAACACTTTTGCGGGGATGATTCCTGAAAACTCTCCGTGTTTGCTGGTGGAAATGTGGGAGTGTCATCGGCGACAAAGCGGAGCCGCTGTGCTAATTAACTGGAGCTGTAGCTCGTTATGAGCTAAATGATGGTGGCAAGCGGCCAGTCAGGCAGGAGAGGTGACGGATCAGCGCTGGATTCCAGCTCCGAGGCAGAGGGATGGGGGGGGGGGGCTGTTACAGATTGAAGAGGATACCTGTGTGTGTGGGGTTGTACTCTGCAGATTCCGGCTGAGACACATTAATATTCACTTATCCACTTTAAAGGCGCAGTGTGTACGATTTTCGTCACTTCTGAAAATACGACAAAACAATTAAATACTCACAATTTCAGGAATTTATACTCACCTAAATGTATTATTTTCCTCCATCACCCTTAAATGAGCCCATTATTGTATATTCATATGAGGAGCGGGTCCTCTCTACGGAGGCCGCCATGTTGTTGCAGTAGCCCAGAGTGGACATACTAAACATCTTTTGAGTTTTACTGACAACTGAAGTCCATCATAGGTTCTCCTGCATGCTCAAAAGGGTGAGGGTGACTGATGGATGCAATCCGCAACTTCACCACTAGATGTCACTAAATCTTATACACCTTTAAAGGATTTAATTCAGGGTCATCTGAAAAGCAAGTCATACATGTGATGATACATTCGTAAAAATATCTCTATATAATGTTTTGTGATTCTATTCCCACAGACAGAAATGACAAAAAAAATGACCGAAATCTCACACACTGCACCTTTAAGGACACACGAGCCCAAACGCACGCTCCAACGGGATCAGCCGCGCAAAACAACGACTTATACAGCCGAGACCATCGAGTGGCTGCGAGCGTCTCCTTTTTTGGAAAAAATTAAATCTATTCTACGAATGCACAAAACGTGTAACCATGGCAACAGAATAGCCAGTAAGAGCCATTCTGTGTCACTCATTCATTTCCGCGGCTTGGAAACTTCCCACAGCCGCGTTATTGGCCACGGGACCTGATGAGCGATTCGCTGGCGTTTAGCATGAGCAGGGGGGAAAAAAAGACGGTCTAACAAAAGGCAACGGGGGCGGGAAGAGGAGGCAGACTGACACTCTGAGGAGAAGGGGTGATGATGCTAGCGGGGGGAGGAGGAGGAGGGGGGTGGGCGCAGGGGGTGGGGGGGGGGGGGTTCGCTACAAGACAGCGACAAAAATAGACAAATGAGCACAGTTGCAGACAATGATTCTCCAAACAATTACCCAATACACAATTAACACCCAGAACCCCCCCCCCCCAGTGCACCATCCATCTCCCTGATCTGTGAGTGTAGGGAGGGGACTTCATTTTCAGGAGCAACTCCTATTGATTACTGTAACACACACACACACACACACACTCACTCACTCACTCCATCCACTCCTCTCTCTGTCAGCCTTGTCTGAAAGAATTTCAGCGTGCAGCTCTCAGGTTGATTGATCTTTCTAAACCTCCAGATGAGGGCTGGACAAAGTCCCTCTGTGATTGAACGACCAGCTTCTCTCAGACGAAAAGGTCACCGGCCGGGTCAATCAGTTCCAAGACAATCAAACAGCAATTACTCTTTTTTCCAACAACGGTGTAAGCTCATGTCCCTGAGAAGAAAAGAATTATCTTGCAATATGTCAATGCAACAGCACAATCCTGGTTCTCAAGGGCTTTCAAGTGAAAAGGCATATGAGACATACAGTATGTGCAGGGCTCATTGTGGGGAGTGGATGTGGACACTCAGGCTGAACACCTCAATAACTACAAAGACAGATACGCACAAAGCACTGGAACACATTTTTCCACATGTGGAGATCATTTGTGATTTTTCTGGAAACAAAGTTGAATACGTCTTTATGGCATTTTCAGAGTCCAACAACTCTAAAGTTCCAGGGGTGCTCAAACATGTGGCCCCGGGCCACAAGTAGCCCAGAGAGGTTGGAGGGCTTACATAGGGGTAGAGGGTCCAATCCAGCCAGTGGGATTTTGCAAAAGTATAAAAAACAGTGTACTTGGTTTCTGTTGGTTATAATGAGAAGTTAATTAGTTTAAATATTGGTGCAGACTACATTTACTCGATCCAAATCTGTCTTTGTTCTTTTTGTAGCAACACAAAGGGAAACATTTGAAGCAGTTGTCGTTCATAGGTCATCGTGCTGTGATTATACTGCTGTGGCCCACTTGAGATCCAATTTGGCCCCATGTGTGGCCCCTGAACTACAACGAGTTTGACACCCCTCATCTCAACCAATCCCTGATCACACAGGTTGCTGCCTGAGCCACTGACCGGTCAGGGGATCGAGTCCATGTGTGAACACGTGGTCAGTCCAGTGCAAATGGCTCCACATATGTTTTTCACACCGACTCTTTAACAGCTTTCGAACATGCACCGACTCCGTGGATCCTTTGAAATATCTCCTGCGGTGGTTCTGTGCAAATGCAAATGTCAGATCCCCGGAGAGATTATTACTGAAGGTCTGGAGTCAGTGCAGGAGTGGATGTAGCAGGTGAGCAGTCGCGTGAGTGGGTGTGGGCGGAGACATTTCAAACACCTAACACACGGTGAATGAATCTCTCAGGAAATTCCTACAATCCCACAACTTCACAGACACTGTAATCCAAAGCGACACACATCTGAGATGCGGAAGGAAGGAGAGAAGAGAGGCTGGGAATTGAACCTATGACCTCATGCATTCAAGGCACATGCTCTGCCACTGAACTTCACCCACCCCTCAAATTAAGACTTCTTAGAAATGCTGATATGGATTTACAAGGAAGACAATTCAATCTGTGGTGGGATTTGTACATTGTGTCCTTCTTCTCATTGGCTTGTGCCACCTATGGTCTGAATATGGTACTGCAGCACATCGTTTGGATTATACATGGGTGACGTAAACACAGAAAAACAGGAGAACAGCGAACTATGAAGAATCCAGATAGTAATCAAGAGATCGTGTCGGAAAACAGGACATTTGATTAAAGGTGCAGTGTGTACAATTTCGGCAAACATGCAACTTCACCAGTAAATGTCACCAAATCTCACATACTGTACCTTTAAGTTTGAATATAACATGTACCGATGATGACGGATCCATCTAGCAAGTTGCGCTCCTACATTTAGTCTCATCTTTATAAAAAGCTATCTGCATATGAAATAGCCAGTAGCTGATTGCGAATGCATTATGGTCAGTGTGTCTCCACACAGATGTTAGCCCGTGTGCAGCTGGACGCCCGCTCCGACGTGATTGGCCGAGCTCGAGATGCAAAGCAGCTTTGCTGCCTCTGAAAATCTCGTCCTTCCCCCTCAGACTCATCGCGCATTCACATGCACAATGTGTTTGTTACTGGATCCCAAGGCCGTTTGTGATCATCGACAGGATTTCTATCAGCAGGAATCCATATCTGAGGCTTCAGACGGAGAAGAGTGTGTTCCCTGTGAGTGGATGTGGATAAAAGCCTTCAGAGCAGTAGAGGGAGAGAGAGAGGGAGAGAGAGAGAGAGAGAGAGAGAGAGAGAGAGAGAGAGTGGATGTTACTGGAGATGTTTTCAAGCGGCTGGACTCAATGGTGCTCAGCCTTGAGCTAAAGACAAAGAGCTGCTGGATCCACATTGATGATCGCGAAGCCTCGGAAATCCAGCGAGCGGCTGAGGCTTCCAGCTCCGTGCGTTCAGCCACTCGGACAAAGAGCCGAGAGGCAGAATGTGCGGCCGCTCCGATACGTGAAGAATGAAAATAATAACAATAATAATAATAACAACAACAACGGAAATCCTCCTGGCACCTTTACTGACATGACAACAGATCAAATGAGGCCTGGTGCAATCCAGAAGGGCTCCGGGTCAGACACTAACCTAAGCACAGCCCACGCACACACACACACACACACACACACACACACACACACACACACACACACACACACACACACACACACACACACACACACACACACACCAATACCACAACTCATGACACAACATTCATCCACCAGCCTTCATTCCTCCACGCACAGTGTGTGGCACAAACACCCACAGATCACACACATCACCTCACCAACACTTACTCTCTCTCTCACACACACACACACACACACACACACACACACACACACACACACACACACACACACACACACACACACACACACACACACACACACAGTTTGAGCCATGCAGCTTGGTGAGCTCAGAACCACTGATCATCTCTCTCTCTCTCTCTCTCTCTCTCTCTCTCTCTCTCTCTCTCTCTCTCTCTCTCTCTCTCTCNNNNCTCTCTCTCTCTCTCTCTCTCTCTCTCTCTCTCTCTCTCTCTCTCTCTCTCTCTCTCTCTCTCTCTCTCTCTCTCTCTCTCTCTCTCTATCTATCTCATGGTTTGCCGCCCACAGAAGGAGAAGGGCAGGCAGAGTCAGTCCCAACACACTCTAGAATCGGGCTGCCTCACTGTGCGTGTGTGTATGTGTGTAATGTGTGTGTGTGTGTGTGTGTGTGTGTGCGTGTGTGTCCTGGGGACTAAAATACAGCTCGGCCCTTCCTCCAGTCAGCTGGACTTGGCCCCTCTCCCAGGGGCCTGCCAGGAAGGCCGTCTGTGGCGTTGAAAGAAAAATATGAAATGTATAGACAACAAATAACAGCAGCAGCAGCAGCAGAGGAAGAAGAAAAACATGAGGACTCTGATCCACCTCTCTCTCTAATTGATGTGCTATCAGGCCAATGTGAAAAATAACTCTCACTGTGATGGGAACATGTGGGGATGCGGGTCCAGGCAGTGGAAGACAGAGTCTGAGTCACTCCCTCGGAAACAGGGATACCCCGCTTTTACTGTATGAGTCACAGACGCGAGTGATCTGACTCCATAATGAGGTGCAGCGTGTAGGATATGGTGACATCCAGTGGTGTCTACATAGAGATGGAGCACATACAATACACAGCACTATATATATTCTGCTCTTGAAGGTGCAGTGTGTGATATTTTGGTCTTTTTTTTACCTCTAAATATTACAAACCATTACATACTGACATTTTCATGAATTTAAGTGACCCTATTATTGTATATTTGAGATGAGGGTCCTCTCTGTGGGGGCGGCCATGTTTTTACGGTAGTAAAAGTCTACGCAATAAACGTCTTCTGAGTTTTAATGACAACTGAAATCTCTGGTTCTCATGCGGGTGAGGGTGAGGTGATGGATACAACATGCAACTCCAAATCTTACACACTGCACCTTTAAGGCTCATTCTATGGTTCATTCATCTAAGAAACACTATCATGTGGTTGTTTGATATTAGAGTTCTACCATTACAGATGAACACCTCAATTTCACACAATGTACCTTTAACTATGGCGGTAATACGTATCCATTCTGCGTCTGGTTAAGAGGATAAATGAAGCTGTGGTCGTGTAAGGACAAAGTAATCGTATCAAAATGTTACCGTTCCATGACTCCTATAATGAAATGCCGTTAATCTAATCAGCTTGATTAACATGCTGCCTGTAATTGAATTAAAGGGACCATGGCAGTTGATCGCTGGTGGGGCTTCAAGTATCCTGCAGTTCTGCCAACGCTCGTGTCCAGTGTAGTGTGTCAACATCCTCTCCCCAGAGGGGGATCCCCACCCACACACACACACACAGCAACACACACCTATACCCTTCACTCTACACACCTCACCTCAGAGAAGCTGTTTTAGCCTACTTCATCAACATGTATTGAGTGTGTCCATTCTGGGCTACAGTACAAAGATGGTGGTGGAACCAGACAACTACCACAAAGATGAGCCTGCTGTGCTCTGTGTTTCATTTCAGTTCCCTTAGTAAATATGTAAACTCTTATATATTGGACCTTTAAAGGAGCAGTGTGTAAGATTTGCTTTTGTCACTTCTGAAAATATTACAAAACAAATACATACTGACATTTTCATGAATTTATAATCACTAAATGGTTTATATTTTTTTGCATTACCCTGATATGAGCCCATTCGTGTATATATACATGAGGAGCGGGTCCACCCTATGGAGGCCGCCATGTTTTTACAGTAGTCCAGAGTCGACGTACGAAATATCACATTTTGTGTTTTCATGAAGTCTACCATAGGTTCTCCTGCATGTGGGAAGGGTGAGGTGAAGGATTCTACATGCAACTTCACCAAATCTTACACACTGCACCTTTAATGATGGCAGTGCACAAGGAGACAACAGCTCTGTTCCTAATTATGTTGTACAGTGACAATGAAGGCAGTCTGTGAGATTCCCACTGTAAATTTAGCCGGTGGGGACATGAGCATATGCCCCATTAATCACCCTGTGTACCCAAATATGAGGGGTTCCAAACATGCACTTCACCCTCTACACCTCAGGCAGGTCAAAGGTCAACAACTTCTCCTTTCAGTCGCTTTCTTAAAGGACCATTCTGTGAGGTTTATAGCCCAAACACTGGGGGCCCCCAGACCAGCACATGCAGATGATGGGGAAGGGGGGGGGGCTGTACAGGAACTCGCACGGTGGCAGCCTCGCGCACCCACCACCACGACCACCACCAGACCTGTGGTGCCATCAGGGCCGGTGCGCATGGCAGCTTTCATTAAACCAGCATGTAACATGTGCACCCCGTGAATAACTGGCGCTGGTGTTTACAGCTGCTGCGTCTCGAGTGGGAGTGGGCGGTGATGTGATGTGGCTGCCTCGCGCTCCCGAACCCATCAGTCTCTCTCCAAAAGACGCAGAGCGCAGCAGCAGCAGCAGCAGCAGCAGCACCGGGAGCCCACGCGTGTCCCGCCTCCCGGTGGAAAGCGCCTCGTATCGGTTAACCCCTCACTGCGCACTGCGTTATCACGCGCACATTAAAATGCTACACCCCCCTCCCCCCCTCCCAACACCACCCCCACTCTCCCTGCTTTTACGCATATGCCTTGTGGGCCGTCACGGGCTATTATTGGACACGTTTGGAAAAGCGCACGCTCCCCTACCGTTTGTTCCCGACGCAGTTCCCGATGGACGTGTTCGTGGTCCCGTGGAAAGAGGACGGCCAGGACATGCGCGACTTTTTCAGCCCCGGCCGGTCGCTCGTGTCCACGGCGTCCGAGCGCTCCATGTGCCGGTGGTGGTGCCGGTCGGTGTCGGAGTATCCCCGGTGCTTGATCTTGATGGGGGTGCGGGGCTGCCGCCACAGATGCTGCGGGGGCTTCAGGGTCGCCTGTCCCTCCCTGGGCACCGGGAGCGACAGGGACAGGCTCTTCTTGGAGCACGGCGGTGGTTCCATCATAGTGCAAAAATAAATGAATACAAATTTAAAAAATAAAATAAAAATAAGAATAATTTCAAAGAGAGAAAAAAACAAAACACAAATCTGAAGTTAGAGCTTCGATGAATATGGCTGTGGCGGCTTATTCCACGCGCGTCATGTCCCTTCCTTCCTGCCTGTGCCACTTGATCCGAGTCAGAGTGACCGGCGCGGCCCCCAGCCGCGAGTCCGCTTTCCTGGGGAGCGTCAAAAAACTGTCACAGTGGTTTTCATGACCCGCGAAGAATCCGGATCATGGTCTCCAGCGGCGGGTGCTCGGGTTCACTTCGGCCCGGGGATCGGAGCGGCTGCTGCGCCGTGTTCCTCCGCGGTCCTGCGGGCTCCTGGTGACGAGGCGCCGCTCCAGCAGCTTCTCCTCAACTTTGACGCTCGGTCGCCCATTGCGCACGAGGCGGAGGACTGGACGCGCGCGTGTGTCAGGGTTTATTGCTCTTCATCCGCCACTTATTGCACAGATCATCACCACTGGTCCACTCTCTCTATCGCCCTCTCTCTCTCCCTCCCTCCCCCACTCTCTCTCTCTCTCTCCCTCTCCGGTATTATTAATAGTTGTATTATTACTGCGCGCGTGTCACACTCCACCATCCATTCCCACTAAAAAGTCCCCGATCCGTCACGGTTCATGTCACTGCGCCTCCGTGCGCGCGCCGCTGAGCCCCGCTGGAGTCTCCGGTGCATCCCCCATTGGAGACGACGCATCCAGTGAATTCACCAAACTGGACTGTGCGCGCGCCCCTTCTCCAGCAGAGCCATCCTCCTCCCCTCAGGAGATCAGGAGACAATATGTTTAAAAAAAAATTAAAATAAATAAATAAATAAATAAATAAAAGATACAAATCTAAACGGGAAAGAAATGCGATCCTATCCTTGGTCTCATGTGATCCAGATTCCGGGAATTTGCCGGGTTTGAGTCAGAATGCAGATGATGGAGCTTCAGTCATCCTGTGCAGTGTGGACCAGTGGCTCCTCATTTTCAGATTTGCTGGAGTTCCGACGAGAAAACACTGGCTTCTCTCTCTCTCGCTCTCTCTCTCTCTCTCTCTCTCTGTCTCTCTCTCTGTCTCTCTCTCCCTCCCTCCCTCTCGCTGAGGGTCCACTATCTGTATGGTGGTTGGATGGTCTCTCTCTCTCTCTCTGTCTCTCACCCCCCCCCCCTTTATATGGTGGTTGGATGCCCCCCCTTCTCACTGAGGGTCCACTCTATCTATATGGTGGTTGGATGGTCTCTCTCTCTCCCTCCTCTCTCCCTCTCTCCCTCTCTGCGCACTGGAGACGTTAACATGCTGTGCTCTGCGCATTTCTTTTCTTAGACAGAAAACAAACACAAATTGCTTAAATGATGTAAACCAGGCAGGAGGCACGACACAGCCATGACAAACACACACACACACAAAACACCACGGTTAATCCCTTTAAAGATCAAAGGTTGCAAATAGCCACTTCTGACTTGTCTCCCTGTGGGAGAGGGAAGTTGATTTAAGTGAGGCCCCCTGGAGTGACTGACCCCCCCCCCCCTTCACTGTAGCTTCTCTTATTTATAGAACAGACTAAAGTCATAAAGTCATAAGCAGCCTGTTGCTGTGGGAGCTGTGTTATCGGGATGAAGGCCATGTTCCAGCAGCTCTCACCGATAATGTTACTTTCTACACTTCACACTCATGACAAGGTGCCAGGACCTGTGTCAGTCTGAGATCAGCTTCAGACCCCAGCTCCACACACACACCTCCATGTTTATTATGTGGACATCAATTCCATCGATTCAGCGGCTGGGGCACTGCAAAGAGGACAAGTCCATCCATCCATCCATCCATCCATCTGTAAGCCCATCCATCCATCTATAAGTCCATCAATCCATCTATAAGTCCATCCATCCATCCATCTGTCGATCCATCCATCCTTTCATCCATCTATAAGTCTATCCATGCATCCATAAGTCCATCCATCCATCCTTCCATCCACCTATAAGTCCATCCTTCCATCCATGCATCCGTCCATAAGTCCATCCCTCCACCCATAGCCCTCTGTTCCTAATGTTGTTGTTGTACCTGTTGTACAAGGACAATAACAGTTGTCCACACGTTTTCTGGTAAAACTGCTCATGCAGGACAATGTGGGACAAATAAACATATTCCACCCGTCTCCCAGTATCAACAATGTCTGGCCAAATCAAATTTGAAATTTAAATGTCTCATTAGTACAGAGCCAGAATTTCTCCCGCCAAACATTAACATATGGACACAGAAACCCATGTGGAAATTATGCTGAGCCAGTTTTGTTCTGCCTGTCAAAACTTCACATTTGATAAAGTTTACTACATTATTTGCAGTATTCAAAAACTACAATTTTGTTTGAACGGTGTAGGTGGCTGGGTGTTTCAGGTTTCCAGGTGCTGCTGAGTGGGAGGAGGAGAGGAAAGATGCTAAAGATGCTATCCATCCCCACTGCATTCAGCTGATGGTTGACACTGGAGGCCATTTTTTTTATTAATGCAACAATTATGGAAATCTGTTACTTAAAGGTGCAATGTGTAGGATTTGGTGACATCTAGAGGGGAAGTTATCATGAAGATGGTAGACTTCAGCTGTCATTGAAACTCAAAAGATGTTTAGCATGTCCACTCTGGGCTACTGTAAAAACATGGTGGCCCCCATAGAGAGGACCCGCTCCTCATGTAAATATACATTAATGGGTTATGGAAACAAATAATACATTGAGGTGATTAGAAATCCATGAAAATGTCAGTATGAAATTGTTTGGTGATCTTTTTTAGAAGCAACAAACATGACCAAAATCTTACACACTGCACCTTTAATGACTTGACATTTTAAAGATTCAAATAAGTTCATCCAGTCCCTGATGGATCTGAAATACCTGGAAAGGTCAGAAATGGCCGAGAAGCATGAAAATATTAAAGAATATATTTTTTCTATTCCTCTTCTATTCTTTTTGTGGCTTCCATAAACACTGTTCGTGTTTTCAGCTCTTTGCCTCTGACAACATTTCAACGCGGCGAGCAGCCTCCGTCTCCTTGGCGTGTTAATTTAGCGTGTTCCTGATTACAGGAGTCAAAGCCCGATCACGCTGCAGCTGCAGTCTAGACGCTGTTTATTCCAGTTGCATTAACGTGTTTGTGTAGCCTCTTATCTGCACGGCAGCCGAATTGGCAGAGGTTATTATGCCCGGCCAGTGTTTGTGTTTCACAGGTGACTGACCTGAGAGCTTCTGAGGCTCCTGCACTAATGTTTCGGATGAGGAGGCGGAGTCAGAGCAGCGGCGAGGTCGCCGTCACTCGGCAACAGGCCAAGGAGGAATAAACAGCTCATCAATTTAAAGATTGGCTGCTTGTTCAATTAAACATTGATGTCATTATTTGACGGTTTTTGAATTAACGCTCGGCATGTTGGACTGTGTACTAGTTAATAGCTCCATAAATTAAGTGACATTGTAAGATAATATAAGAAAAGGTACACAGGAAACAAGACTTAAATATAAAAACACACACGAATATATATATATATATATATATATGTGTATATATATATATATATATAAAATAGTATAAAAAAATAAGTATAGAGGGGGAGGAAGTGGAACACTAGTTTATTGTTTTTAATAAGTAAAATGTATATGTACTCATATGTGACTATAAGCAGAGGCCCCGCCCCCAGCACCATTTTCAAAATAAAGCATTATATGGTTGCAGTGAGGTGCAGTGAATTGATTTCTATCTGATTTTAAAGGTGCAGTGTGGAAGATTCCGGTTGAATTCAAGATTCACTCCCATGTTTGTACAGGAGCCCATAAAGGACAAACTAAACGAATGACAACTGACGACACATCTTCACCACTAGATGTCACACAATCCTACTCACTATCCATTTACCATTCATGCTTTATTTTGATCCGTTTAATTGCTTTGACCTTTTCGAACCTTCTGAGGATGAATGCGGCAGAAAAACCAAAGACAGAAAGTTTAATCCTCCGTTCCTATAGAATCATTGGTTAAGACGATTAGCGCGACAGAGTCGGGAGAATGCTCTTTTACATTCCTCCTGATTTTTGACGAACTTCAAAAAGAATCCTGCAGGGAGGACGTCACTGATGTCAGGCATCAAGAGCGGTTAACATCAGCTGAGCCGGTTCAGGCTCCGTAAGAAAAAAAAGATGCCTCTCAGTCATTTCCTATTTGTGACGCAGCCCACCAGGACCCCGCACCATGCTGGCTGAACTCATTACATCGTCAGCCTCAAATGACTTGGAAGTGGCTTCAGATTGAGAGGAGAGCCGGGGGAGCGGGGGAGCGGGGGAGGCTGCCGGCGAAGCCAGTCATCTGAAGCGCTGCTCCGCTCTCCTGCGACCTCGACACAGATAAGGAGCGAAACAAAAATATAGACACGTCGATGTGTGTTCGTTCTGTGATGTTCGGAGGGAGGTTGCAACTCTTCAGGAGGGATCGTCTGCGGAAGTCCAGCTGCGGCACTGAAAGCTTAAAAGGTGCGGTGTGTGAGATTTTGCTCATTTATGTCACTTCTAAATATATTATTTAAAAAATTACATTTTCATGAGTTTATAATAATGTGAATCTTCTTTTTCTCGATTCTCCTAAAATGAGACCATTTCGGCATGACGGAGTGGGTCCTCTCTACGGGGGCCGTCATGTTTTTACAGTAGTAAAAGCTGACATCTTTTGAGTTCTAATGAAAGCTGAAGTCCACCGTAGTTTCTCCAGCATGTTCAGAAGGGTGAGGGTGAGGTGATGGATACAACATGAGGCTTCACCTCTAGATGTCACCAAATCTTACACACTGCACCTTTACAGCCAGAGCCCATTCCGGCCTGTGTCAGTTGCAGACATTGGAAGATGTACGGTCCCCCACATCTTACCCACCCACCAACCCACTCACCCGTCCGCCCGCCAGCTCCACCCGATCCCAACAGACTGCACCTCAGCCTCGGCCTCGGGCCCCACACCACTGAGAAGTAGATCTTATCGGCCACAGGCCACAGGAGACGATTGGTAGCCGGGCTGTCATGTGTCCACTGCACGTTGGTGACCGAAGAGGGTGTGTGAGGGAAAGCGGCGGCGCCGCAAAGAATTAACCAAAAGTCTGCGGGGTCCCATGAAAGCGTTTCCTCATTCCACCCCAGCGACGGAGCCTCCAGCGTTCCCATAAACCGAGACCGACAGAAGGAGCAGATGTGGGGGGAGGTGGGGGGGGCGGGAGAGTGAGGGCTGGACCCTGGAACTTCCCGCGAGCAGAAATGAATCATAATGATGTAAAAATAAAAATCACTTTTTCTACCTCCTCCCCTGAAAAGTCCTTCGGTTCCCCCCGGCGCCACATATGCCGATAAATCAACATTTATGAGAACCGGTGGCGTTTCTTGTGGCCGGTGCAGAAACAAGTGCAGAAACCACAAAGACACATTTGGTCCAAACCACTGAACCAACAGTTTCACAGCCTCCGAGGACAGTTAACGCAGTCACAGCCTCTTAGTCTGCCTTCTATCTCCACTCTAATTACTGGCTTTGGAAATAGACCGACTCTCCCTGTTTCCTCCTCGTCCACAGGCTCCCTCCCTCGCTCCTACGCTCTCTCTCTCTCTTTTTTTTTTTTTTTTCTTCCTCTGCCTCAATTAAGTGGCAGTTTTTATTCCACTCTCGCGTCCAGCTGTCTTTCCCCGTTCGGAGCGGGGGGGAAGATAAACAAGCGGCTGTTGCGTTTTCTGTGCGAAGAGGAGAAATATTGCTGGGAGCTGTGATTTTAAACTTGCAGCCAATATACTGAAAGACGGAATGGTAACAGGAGGGTTCATATGGAGTCAGGATATGAGACACACACAGCATAGTCCATCTGAAGACTGTGATACACACACACACACACACACACACACACACACACACACACACGGTCCAAGTGATGGCAGTCTATGGCAGCCTATTGTACTTTTTAATTGAGAAGATATGGTCGCCATGAATTTAGGATTTACCGACACCTACTGGTGATATTGCATGTTGCAGCTGAACACACCTCTCCTCACCCACTATTCAAAACGTGAGGGAGAAGCTTCAAAGTGCAGTGTGTAAGATTTGGTGACCTCTAGAGGTGACGTTGCATGTTGTATCCATCGCCCTCACCCTTCTGAACATGCAGGAGAACCTATGGTCGACTTCAGTTGTCATTAAAACTCAAAAGAGGTTTAGTATGTCCACTCTGGGCTACTGTAAAAACATGGTGGCCTCCATAAAGAGCTCATCTAAATTGCTTAAAGGCTCAAGTGTGTGTTTGTGAGTGTGTGTGTGTGTGGGGGGGGGGGGGGGGGGGGGGGGGGGGGGGGGGTCAGTGACATCTAGGTGGTGAAATTGCACAGTTTAAGAACACGGGAGAAACTAAAATTGACTTCAGTTATCAGTCAAAGTCAAAGTTGTTCAGTTGGTCCACCCTGCTGTGTTTTATAGAACATATCTAAAACACACAGGACTCAAACAATTCAGCTGATTTTTACTAGAATACACTGAATTACACTGTTACTAGAATGACAGAAAAATCACAATTCCCTCACATTCCATCCCAAACAGAGCGCTTTGTGCTGAACTCTTTGAACAGGCGGCTGTAGCAAACACACTGCGCTGGGTCACGTGACGCTCTGCATTCACTAATTGCAGTTAGTGTTCACAGGTGTGCGTCTTTGTCTCTCACCTTTTCTTCCATGTGTTGCCGACACGAGAGGAAGAACCACCGTCTTCTCCTTCTCCTTCGGCTTCTTCTTCTTTGGTTTCATCCTCAGCCACAAGTCAACACCGCTCGGTGCTGCCACCTGTTGTACAGTGTGTTTCAAGTTGCAGCTTCATGTTTCGTCCTTGTTGATATATCCACACATTACGTTGGTTCGGCAAACATTTACACCGCTCCCACAGCGAGGGGGCGTGGCCAAACACTTCCTGTACAGGTACGTTTTACTGACATCAGCAGTGATGTCAGTGGGAGCGACCATGTTTAAATATGTGAGGGGGGGCTTGGTCCCCCCCCCCCCCCATTACTTGCGTTTTGTTAATGCAGGATTTTAATGAGATAATTTTTGTTTATTCAGAGAAATAAAATTAATTTTATAAATTGTATTCTTGTGTTTTTTTAGCCAAACATAGAATATTCTACTTCATTTGAAATAAACGTTTTTGGACACTCCCCCACATGGTAACATGTCTCTGATAATATGAAAATGTAGAAGCACTCATGCTGATGGCACTTAAAATTATATTGATAAAGTAAATCAATAAATAGGGCATTTTAACTGAGATGATATAGCACATGACAAGTTACAGTCTCTTGAAGAATAAAGAGGCATTAGGTGTCAAACAAAGTCTTCACTTCATGTAGCACCTCATGAAATAAATTTTAAAAAATGAACATGAAGTCTTCACTTGTTCCACCTCATCAGCATCACCGGATCTTAAATGAAATAATAATCTGCTTCCTCCTGGTCCCGAGGAGAGACGAGGGAACTGCAGTTTCAAGTTATTCACACTCACACTTGATCACAAAGTCACAGTGATGTGGAGTCATGGGGGGGTGGATGTTGGGGGGTGACGGGGTGAGGGATGTGCGGAGGCCTTTAGAGGAAAAAAAATAGCGGTGTTATAAAGTGAAGTGGAGCCCAGGCACAGCAACTCTGCAGTGGAGTTCAGGCTCGACATTAATCACTGGAGCCTGACAGAGTCCTTAAAAGCCGGGGGTGGGGGGGCTCATTTTACAGCTGGTTTCAATAAAAAAAAAACACTATTGATTTTTGACTTGGTTGTAGTATTTTTGTTGTTGTTGCACTGTAGAAGAATTAAGTAGATGTGGAAAAACACATGTGCTCCAACAGGTCGCCCTGTCTGATTTTGAGATGGATGACAGGAGGAACTGGAGCTGACCTCTGTGCAGGATTCACACCTCAGCTCTGATGACTGCACATGATCTTAATGAAGCGGTTCATTGAACCACCGGCCCTGAGGTTTTCCAAGTGGCCGACACGTGCACTACTTCCTCTGGTTCACTGTGCATGTGTCATTTGTTTTTGATATCACCTTAAAGGAGACGTACGCTATTCTTATTTAGTTTCTCTAACTCCTGGTGACCTCTGTGTGTGTGTGCAGTATGGATGTCAAACAACAACAAAACTATCTTCAGTGAAGTGGTAGCTCCCCCAGTGTTCAAATTTGTGGGCCGTATTCCACTATATTTTTCTGATGTTTGAACACCCACGTTGTAGATGCATATCTGCAGGAATGACATTTAGTGGCTAGTCCACCCATGAATAATAAGAGCTGCGGTTCAGAGCTATAGGGCCCCTGTTCCATCCAATGAGAGATGCCAGTTGACACGTGGAGCCCCACCCCCTCCTTCCAGAGCCTCTCGTCTCTGATATACATTCTGCATAATATATAGAAAGTTAAAAAATAAAGAGCTGGTGACATTTTACAGGGGATATCCAAATCATTTTAATGAGTGATACATAATTAATCAACAAGAAAAGAAATACACCTTCGGGTCAGAAGTTGCAGTACTGCCGTTTGGCCACTACATCCTTTTTGCCTCAAAGCTCAACACACTTCCTGTAGCCACGGGAAGTATTAGTTGTTTTCAATTGTTGCTGACACAAATTGCTGTGCCACCTTCATCGTGATATGATGAGTCACATTTATGTTCAGGCCGTTTGTACGATTTATAGACGCTCAACTTTTCTTTTCTTTTTTTATCGCTCGGATCGAGACGCAGCACTCGGAAAGACAGTGGGGTCAGGGAGCGTCTCTTGATTTGCAGAAAAGAAAATTACTTCGAACTAGAATCTGCAACCAAATTTGAACTCTGAAATATAATTTTCTCTCAGGGCGCCTCAGCTCGACTGCATTCAGCTCCGTGTCCTTGACAGAGAATTGTTGCAGCGCGTGTCCTTAGAAAGAAAATCAGAAAAGCGCCTGTAGCCAGACGCAGACAGAATACATTGAATCGACAGTATTTGCTGATTTGAGGCTGATGAAACAATGGAATAACAGTTGTTGTTTTTTTAACTCAAAAGGCTGTTTTGGGTTCCGAAGAAGTTCGGATAAAAATCACACCTTCAGGCTGTTTATCATAATGGCACCACAATAAACACACCGGCCTTTTAACGTGGTTATTAAGGATTCCCTGTTCATCTCAGCAGACCAGATTCAGACGCTGACTCATCAGTTTCGTCACAATGTGAACAAGCGGGCGAATAACTGGATGACTCCTTTTTTTCCCCACCATTCTTCAAAATGAACGCGTGATGATTCCATTTCAGCTCTCAGCACGACCGAGCGTATGAAGGAAAACGCCCGGCGTGGAGAACAGAATTCAACTTCGACTTCCAGCAACCGGGTTTGAGTGTGGATAAAAAAAAAAAACAAAGAGACGGAGAAAGACACAAAGCGCTCCGAGCAGGAGAATGTGGACTGCGCGATGTTGAACGGAGGAACGCACGGACACATTTTATGTGTTATGCTTTGTGCAGGAAAGTTCACATTCTTCACAATCATCATCCGCAGCATGCAGCTGCACCAACACTGGAGTTGAATGTGATGCTGTAAAAGGAAATCACACACACACACACACACACACACACACACACACTCAGAAAAATGCAGTGAATGCATTGAACTGACTGCAGTGGATGAGGAAATGACCACAGAGCGTCCTGGAATGCTCCTTTGTGGGGGCGGGAGGGGGGCGTGCGGGGGGGGG
>JAFBJT010110206.1:22823-32891 GCA_016785325.1 Chascanopsetta lugubris | reverse complement strand
ACCCCCCCCCCCCGCCCCCCAGTGGCCGCCCTATGAACTGCACGCTTCCCAGTGTGCGCCATCCGTCCGCGTCCATCGTACTCGCTGGCAGCAAACCGAAAGGTTTAAAAAGTGCTGAGTCAGTTTGCAGAGCCGAATGTTCTGAATGCGCAGAGATGCGCTCGCCACCCGTTCTCCTCCTGGACATTGTCGCCCGCGTCCACGCACGCGTGCAAACGAGGAACGCACACAATGCGCTTCCATCGTAAACACGAGTGCAGGCGGTGCGTTCGCGGTCTGCGCGTCTGTACGCACCCCGCGGGTTTTTTGCCCTCGTGGCAATAAATCGCGACGCGCGGTTGCACTCTGTGGATTCAGGTAAAGATGAAAGTCACCACGCGACGCGGGAGCAACGATAAACTACTGGTTTGTTTCGTTGACTCTCTCCTGAAATAGTCGTCTCACTTTTGGTCATTTTTGGTCAAAAAATACGACAAAAAAAACCCAGTTCCATCCTGATGTTTTACGTTTCCTCCATCTCCCTGAAATGAGCCCATGAGCGTATATATTTACGTCGAGGAGCGGGGGTCCTCTCCGTAGGGGGGGCCGCCGTGTGTTTACAGTAGCCCCGAGTGGGGCTCGCTTAACGTCTGTGGAGTCCGAGCGACAGCTGAGGTGGAACATAGGTTCCCCTGCATGTTCGGAAGGAGTGAGGGTGAGGCGATGGACTGGGGGGCAACTGCCCCACTCGACCTCGCCCCAACTTCTACACACTGCACCTTTCAGGTCCGGCGCTGAAGAGTTAGACTGAAGTATCTCACCGTTGGTCCCTCGGACCTTCTTCTGGAGTCATAGTTTAGAGGTGACGGGATCTCGCGGGCTGCCCCTGCTCGTTTGCCTGACTCTGCCTTTGTCTCCTCCCCCCCGGGGCAGATTTCCGTGTGCTACTTCAACTCTCGTCCACACTCCACCAATCTGAAGCTCCAGGGCCTGGTGTTCAGCGGCCTGCTGCTGTACCTCTGCGACTCCTTCGTCGTCTCCGGACTGCTGAGGAAGTTCCGCTTCCTCAAAGGTGAGCTCCTTTGTACTCTCTCTCTCTCTCTCTCTCTCTCTCTCTCTCTCTCTCTCTCTCTCTCTCTCTCTCTCTCTCTCTCTCTCTCTCGACCGAGCGGTTGACATGCGCGTTCTAACGCAGCGCTGTGGAACTCGTCATGCCGGTTGTTCTCAAGTGGGGCGGTTTCAACGGAGGGGCTAAATGTGACTCCTGCCTCATATATCGCAGAAACAACCGTCCTCATATTGGAGTGATTATTGATCGATCGATTATTGATCCGAGTTACGAATATTGTATATGCATTTCCACACACGTCACGCCTGTAAACACGCTGAAGGTATTGCCACACTTAGATAGAGTTCATGGGCAATGTCTGCTTTTCAGGCAACCATCATCATTTAAAGGTGCAGTGTGTACGATTTGCTGACCTCTAGAGGTGAAGTGGCATGTTGTGTCCATCACTTCACCCTCGCCCTTCTGAGCCGGCAGGAGAACCTCTGGTCGACTTCAGCTGTGTGTCCACTCTGGGCTACTGTACAAAGGTGGCAGCCCCCGTAGAGAGGACCACGTGTGAACAGACGTCCGAGGGCTCATTAAAGGGTTAACGGGGAGAAACGAACACTTCGTCGACTGCAGATTCCGAACGACGTCCGTGCGTCATTGTTTTGTGATCATTTCAGAAGCAAGAAAAAAAAAAAATGACGGAAATCGTACACACTGCGCCTTTAAGCTGTGGCAGGCGGCGGCCCACAGCTGTGACACATCTGTCCCCACCCAGTATTGAACCTTTTCGTGACCCCCGGTCTCCGTCCGCAGGCGCCACCCTCTGCGTCATCTGCCAGGACCGCAGCTCACTGCGTCAGACCATCGTGCGCCTGGAGCTCGAGGACGAGTGGCAGTTCCGGCTGCGCGACGAGTTCCAGACGGCCAACTGCAGCGAGGACCGGCCCCTCTACTTCCTGACCGGCCGCCACGTGTGAAAGCCCGGCCGCCGCCGCCGCCGCCGGGGGTCTGCACCATCAGGGACGGGGCTCGCGTGAATTCCAAACCCACGGCGAAAGGAGCAGCGCGGTTCCAGCGGGGGCGCGAGTCGGCCCGCGCAAACCCGAGGGCGCCCACCAGTGGATTCGCTGTGCCGGTGCACTGCAGCTCACTGCGTCAGACCATCGTGCGCCTGGAGCTCGAGGACGAGTGGCAGTTCCGGCTGCGCGACGAGTTCCAGACGGCCAACTGCAGCGAGGACCGGCCCCTCTACTTCCTGACCGGCCGCCACGTGTGAAAGCCCGGCCACCGCCACCGCCGCCGCCGCCGGGGGTCTGCACCATCAGGGACGGGGCTCGCGTGAATTCCCAACCCACGGTGAAAGGAGCAGCGCGGTTCCAGCGGGTGCGCGAGTCGGCCTGCGCAAACCCGAGGGCGCCCACCGGGGGCGCGCGCACCAACCACACAGACTTTGCCGTGCCGGGGAAAAACATAACCCGCGTCTGAAGTTGCTGAAGAAGCGTTTTATTTTTGTTGTTGTTGTTGTTGTTGTTGTTGTTGTTGTATTACGTTGGCGAGATGGACAGTGGGATTTGAACGAGGATTGTATGTGTACATTTGCAGTGTGTCCCAGCACAATGTTCACGTTTATCTCAGGGTTTTCAAAGGTGGATGTTTAAAAAACAAAAAAAACAAAAAAAAACAAATACAAAGGGGGTTGAAGCTTTTCCCCCTGTTCTCAGTGTATTTTTGGTATTGATGTATGTGTGTGTCTGTGTGTGTGTGTGCTGGCACCAAAGAACCCCCCCCCCCACCCCCCACTCCCCCTCTTCCTCCTCCTCCTCCTCCTCCTCCTCCTCCTCCCCCTTCTCACCTGCTCTGCCTCCAATACTTCACAGACAGGAATCAAGTCAGTTTCTGCTTTCAAATCGATAGCGTCAGCTCATTGATCACCCGCTGACACGGGGTCCAGGCGAGTGTGTGTGACGAGAGGTTGTGCAGCGAATGTGTTTTCACGGCTGAAGAAAAGCACCAACGTCGTCCTTTCAGGAAGTCGGCGCCAGCGTTTCCCGTGGCTCAGTCACGGTGTGTCGCTGTATTCGGGCTCTTTTTAAAAAAAAAAAAAAGGAATTGAACTCGCTCCAAATATTCAGCATTTGACTCAGTCCGTCGGCAAAGGAACTGCCTCCTCACGGCCAAATATCCAGCCAATGACAGCCAGCGATTTTGCCTTTTTTTTAACTCACGTGCATTAAAGGTGCAGTGCGTATGATGTAGTGATCAGAGTAAGTGAAGTAGCGTGCTGCAGCTGAATACCCCTCCCTTCACTCTTCCCTCACAGGCCTGTAGAACATGTGTGGGAGCTCTCACTTGTATTTCAAACCCACAGGGTGTTGAGTTGGTCCAGTCTGCTGCGCCACGGTGAAAACATGGCAATACACGCGACTGGTTCCCAATGCGCACGCCATGTTTATCGTTATTAGATTCAGGGATTATAAACCGTCAGTATTATCATTCTACTTTCCTTTATTTTTTTTTTCAATAGATACATCCACCTAAATTGCACACACTGGACCTTTAATTTTTTTTTTTTTTTCCACCCCTACCCCCAGTGCACACCTCCCAATCAAACAGTAGGTTTCACCTATGGTCTCACCCAAACACCCGTCCTGCATCCTTCTGCAACGTGTCATAGAAGCCATGTTTGTTTTCTGTCTGTAATCTTGTTCACAAACATCCTTGGTGGGGGAATAATCCGGGGGGGGGGGGGGGGGGGGGGGGGGGGGGTGGGGGGGGGGGGGGGGGGGGGGGGGGGGGGGGGATTGTACACACACTGCCACAAGTTGCAAAACAGGTCAATTCTAAATACTTGAAAGTGGAATGTTTATTTTTTATTCTTTTTAAATGATGTTTTTCTGCACAGGGTCGTCCAAAGAATATGCCTTAAAAGTGATGCCTCACGCCGTCACTGCTCGAGTCCCGCATTTTTTTTCCCCCCCCGACCCGTGAGAATGAAGAACCCACGTGATGAGACGTGACGCGAGTTTTGGATGTCAGACTACTGTACTGTTGAAAGCTTTGTTTACATTATTAATATATTGTATCACCCCTTTAACCGCTGAGGGTTACTGATGTTTTTCTTTTATAATTGAGTACCGTGTAACCATTGCCAGTATATTTTGGTCTTAACCACATTTTACGTTGTGTTGCAATGGCAAGACGAATCTACCTAGATGTGTCCTCGACCGTGTTTCCGTGACCCTCGCCGTTCTCGCGTTGGATTTCTCTTTTTTTTTCTTTTTTCTTGAAAACGGTAGAAAAGCGAGTTCACGAGGGATTCTTATTTATTTGGCAAAACACTTTTGGACTGATAATCATGTTGAATAAGTCAAATCTGAATTGCATGCTGAGCTCACTTTCGATAGGAGTGTGTCCTCACAAAAAACATCCACATGAAGGCTTTGCACAAGACCTGAACGAATGAGTTCCTGAATGTCAGAGGAGGGAGGAAATGTGAACCTGCACTATACAAGTTGCCAGCGGAAAATGCATATTTCCATGTAAATAAACCAAGTTCTCCTCCCAATCCCGTAGAACCGGTCCTCGGAAGAAGAGGCTCGTGACCATGTGTTGTCCGACTGCAGTGGCGCATCCAGTGCGTAGAATGTCTTTCTGTTTTTGTGATAATTTAACTCTCGATATGCAACTTGCTCTCACAATCTTGACCGAGATGTGTTCGATGACCGCGCGCAGCCCATTAGTAGCTTTGGTGTCCAGGTGATCTACCTCATGTTTACCATCGTTGTTGTGGGTTGTGAACATATAACGTTAGAGCCATGCAATTAATGTTCAAAATGTATGAATGTAATAATAAAAAAAAGATTTCTCAATCCATTAGATGCGTAGTACTTCTTAAATGTATTTTTTGTTGTTTTTTTATGTTTTCACATGTGAATTTGTAAATAATGATGAGGATAATAACCAGAGTGTCAGCAGTTAGTGATGGTGTGTCTGTAAAGGCTCCGTCCATTCGTCTGTTCATCTATTTCTCGGCCCATTTCTCTGTACGTCACAGTTTTACCTTCTGTTAGGGGGGGTTACCGGGGGGTTTACCGGGGGCAGGAGACGCAGGCGGGTCATAAACAAAGCAGGGTCGGTACCGGGAGAGCGAGAGGATAACGCCGGTCGCCGGGGAACGGAGACGTTAGCGACGGGCAGGGAGGGAGTGTCAGACCGGGGCTGAAGTGTGAGAGAGGCTGATGAGGTGAGTGGGAGCAGCTGTGGGGAGAGGGTGTGGCCGGTGATTGAATGATGAGCAGAGGGAGTGTGTGTGTGTGTGTGTGTGTGTGAGACAGAGGGGGAGAGAGAGAGAAGGAGGAGGAGAGCGGAACCCTAACAGATCCCATAAATGGTACGTGCAACGCTCTGTGTCGATCAAACCAAAGCCCACCGGACGGGTTCGAACATGGGAAATGGGCGTGGCCTATGTCACAAGGTTCAACGGGACTCGCTGAAGATTTGAAGTTTTATATCTGTGCAATGCGAAGTGACAGAGACCAAAACACTCTTTTTTCTCTGAGTGTCTGTGTGTGATGTGTTTGCTCAGCACTTTTTTGAGTTTTATGAGAAACAGCAGGAACACGTTTGGCTGTAATGGAAGAGCTGTCGGACGGCTTCCTGTCGAGCGAGCTGTACGACAGGAAGTGGTTCATCGAGATCCCGTATGCTTCTCGGAATATGACAATTATTTAGATTTATTTATATATACAGGAAGAAAACACCTGAGGAGGAGTGTGAGAAAGCAGATTTGAGAATATACCAGTTTGTAAAAAAAAAACAATCGGGTTGTAAACAGACATGTCAACGGATTGTCCATGTTTCACAGGAAGTGTGTGAATGTGGTTTCATGAATGTGCAACGTTTGGATGTTAAAGACCCAAATATGTTTTTTTTTGTTTTTTTGTGATAGCGCCACCCTGTGGTTTACATGGGTGATTCTTTTTTTGCACAGCATCCGAGTATGAATACTAAGTACTACAGGATTCTGTGTAATCGGACCAGAGGTCGCCAAAAATAGTTGAACTTCCTTTTCAGCATAAAACATGTCAAGCGGTTGTTTATTTAGTTTATGACTTTGAATATCAACATTCTTTGAACCACTTTTTGGTTCGGTGTTAGGTGTTTGGGTGCACCCCCCCCCTCCCCCCCTTTTACTTTTACAAACGTGGCCACAGGCCGTCTGAAGGGAGCTCATTCCACGGCCCGCGGGCCCCACCCAGCCCCACCCGTGGTTCAGGGGGGCCTGGATCCCACCCGCGCTGTTTTATACATGAAGCTAGACAAAATAGCCAAAGTATGATTTTATTTTGAAATGCTCCCATTTCCTGTGTGTGTGTGTGTGTGTGATTCTGTCATGCTTGATGTTCACATGTGAGGAGGCACAGCTGTGTCCTGCGTCTGACTCTAGCCCTCCGTTCACAGCGCCTCCCCGCGTTTTCTTGGCCTTCAAAATAAAAGTCCCACTTAAAGGTGCAGTGTGTACGATTTTGGTCATTTTTTTGTATCACTTCTATATTCATGAATTTATAATCACGTACATGTTTTCATTTGTTTCCATTACCCTTGAATGAGCCCATGAATGTATATGTACATGAGGAGCAGGTCTGCCATGTTTTTACAGAAGCCCAGAGTGGACATATACTTAACATCTTTTGAGTTTTACCGACGCCTACCATTGGTTCTCCTCCATGCTCAGAAGGGTGAGTGTGAGGTGATGGATGCAGCAACTTCACCTCTAGAGGTCACCAAATCTTACACACTGCACCTTTAAGAAAACGTCCCCCATTTGTTTCCAGTCTAATCTCCTTTTGAAACGAGTGCTTTTCTGTATTTCTGAGCACAAGTGAACTGTTTGTATTTATTCAAATGGACAAAACTCTCTTTTCAAATACCATTATCTCTTAACATCTTTATGGATAATGTTCAATTATTTTCCCGACACAAATTTGATAACTACTGATTGTAACGTTGAGTAAAGCTGAGTAACTTGAGTGACTTGATTAGATGGTGTATGGATTGATTTTTTTTAACTGAAATGTAAATGTTATAAATATAAATAAAACATAAATAAATAGCCCATACGATGTTTTCAATAATGTCATTGGATGAGAACAATGGGTCTTGATACAACAAAGTGTATTTGGCCCCCCTGGTCACAATCTTGGTTTCTTATCCCCCCCCCCCCCCGCGCCCCCGGATAAATAATGAGCCTGTATTATAGTGTGTGGCTACAGTGTTGAAGGACAAACGGTTGGATGCTCTTCTGGTGGACATTGTTGCGCCGCCCTCCTCGTGCACCTCGGTGGTGCGATGGAGAGAGCGCAAAGCTCCGGCGGTGTGGTTGCGATGCACGCGCTGCCGGTTACTAACAACCCTCTCGCCGTCGCCTCTGCGCTCGATCCCAGCTGTGTCTTTCAGCGGCAGAGCACATCCCAGGCCCCACGTCCTGTTTTCACAGGCTCAGAATCCGCATGCACCAGTGGGAACAGAGCCTCTCTGGCGTGGCTGCCGGGGCACATGGGGCATTGTCGGTGCAGGGACAGCCCCACTTCTGCTCCTCCTGCACGGGTGACATCAGAGCAGGCTCTGCGTCAACCTACAGAGCCTGTGTGATGTAACACAAGGCTGTTTTCAGCTGCAGGCTGCAGTTAGGGGGTAGGAGAAGGGAGGGAAAGGGGCAAAGTGGCCGGCGTTCTGATTCATCCACCTCATAATTGCTCTTTTGAGGAAAAAAAAGACAGAGGGCAATGAGATCGAGAAAAACTCGTCTCATCTGCTTGTGTGCTTCTTTGAGTGGGAGGGGGTTTTGAGTGAAGGTAGGTGGGGTGCCGGGGGGATTACAGTTGGCCTTTGATGGACCACATCCAGCAGCGCATGAGAAATGCCTTTCAAATCAGCAGCTGTCTGTGTAAGACGGTCAGTGCGGTGGGACTAGAACCCAATCCTCAGCACTCAGTGGGAGAACTGGCGTGCGACTCCACTGACTCTCTGGTCCCAAAGTGGAAGCGGCTTCCAGCAGCAGACTGTCGAACGTTTGGCGGCCTCTGCGGGATGCGTTCCGTGACCGCGGGCGAGGGGCTGCGTGGGCTGAAATGCCCCGTGTGAACCGGAAAACCCCTCTGAGAGGGCAATTCAGATCTGACGGCTTCGTGCTCCCTCGAAGACCCAGCGTCAAACAACCCCCGTGCGTTACCACAAGAAAAAACGCCTCGCCAGCAGAAACAGCGCGCCAACAACACATGGATCCGTTCAATCATTTATTGGACTGCGCGTGTTACACTGGAGTCGACGATGTGCACATACAAGTTTACTGTGGAGACACTTCTTCACTTCGAAATCTTATTGCTACATAGAGTATTCGTCCCATGACACGAGCATCCGACAGGATCCGACCGAAACAAAGCGACGCGTCCTGCGCGCTGCAGATTATGACGTCGCGTTAAGCTTCGGGACGTGGTGACGCCGCTGAGACACACATGCTCCTGGATGGACACTTGGCAGAACAGACGCTGAAACATACAGAAGAACAGGAGGTCCCTCGCGCGGCGCGTCACTGAAAAGCTTGGCTTGCCGGACGGATCAGCTCATTCCGTCCGCGCCAACTCCAGCCGCTCGGTCGTTGTTGGCAAAAACCAAAACGCAGAGCAATTAAAGGACTGAAAACCAGGATCCAGTAACAATACAAACATCAGCAACATCTTTGACTTACAGTCATTCACTCTCTCTTTGTTTTTTTTAAATCAATGTTATTTCATTCACATCGCTGGATCCGGCAGCCTCAAGACTCGTGGACAGAACTGACCGTGGATATTTTCACACAGGAAACGTCACAGGGTTCATACATGTTTCGGTTCAGACTGTGGGGGGTCCCTTCCATTGGCAAAGGTACTTAGTTTGGAATCCTCGAGACAGAAAGACCCACAACGTAGTCAGTCAAACAACCCGAGGCGCTCCCTCAGGAAAACGCCTCGCAAGCAGAAAGACTGTGGAAACAAATGGACCTGGACTCTGTTTAATAATTCATTAAGGAATCAAGTGTTAAGGAATCAAGAGCCATGGCAGCCTCAACTAAAATACAGTGCAGTTTCACATTCCTTGTCATCAATAAGTTATTCTCGTACATTTATATAACGATTTTTTGTTGTGCGTAAAAGTAGACGAGTGAAAATAAAAGTGCATGCACAAGGTTTGGGAAAGAGGAGTTGAAAGGATAAAAGTTACCGATAGCACTCGCGTGGCTGTGCGGTTTTTGGTTGTAAGTTGTTTTGTACTGTTGGATAAAGTTAGCCGCTGCGTTCTCCTTTGCATAAAGTTTTCCAACCTAAATGAAACGAATTAGCGGCAAACGTTTGGAGGGGACTCGATGAATGAAATTCACATTTGAGAAGCTGGGCTAACTTTGCTCGACAGCACGACAACCGTTTTCTAAAATCTTAAAAGTCGTTTTCTCTAATCTACATGAAAACGAGCACAAATACACACACATTTGTTAATCCTAGCATAAAAAGGCATACAAGGCGAGTCAAACGGCTCCTCGATCAAGGTTACCCGACAGTGACAAAACTTTGTTTTAGAAAAACCTATTTTAACCCCTGAACATTCGGCTAGATCCAACTGTTATGCTAAGTTCAGATAAACTACCATGCTGCCAGCTAACAGCTACAAAGGTGGAATCTTCTTCAACTATGTAATACATTTCAAGAAAAAAGGAAAAAAAAAAAAGGAAATGATGCTTGAGAGGAAAAGACAGTGTTGTACGTCAACTGATCAAACTGAATAAGACAATACAATGTTACACAGGAAAGAAAGAGATGTGAGTAAATAAAGAAACTCCCTGAGGGCTGAAATCTAGCGTGAAAACACTAAAGGATGCTTCATGAGGACGGATGATTTTCACGTACAGTACTTGTGTCGGCCACAGTTTTTTTTTCTTACCACCCGCCTCAACACAACCAGGCCTTTTAACAGTGACGATTCTTTAATAAGCTAACAAC
>JAFBJT010110205.1:11863-35430 GCA_016785325.1 Chascanopsetta lugubris | reverse complement strand
CTGCGTACGTTTCCATGTTAGACCGTGAGAAAAGCAGCCGACCCTCAGGCGCCGATCTGTGAGGCCCAGACCTTCAGAGTCACAGCCAGACCCCTCTACCTTCAGGTGGGCTGCAGCTGCCCTGCTCAAAGCAGACCCCTGTCTACAGCGCCTGCCCCCCACTCACCCCCCCAACCCTCCTGTAACTCACACTGGATCATTTATCTTTGTCACAACATATCAAATGATGTCGTGTGTTTTCGGACGGTGGAGGTCAAAGGTAAATGATGTCGTGTGTTTTCGGACGGTGGAGGTCAAAGGTAAATGATGTCGTGTGTTTTCGGACGGTGGAGGTCAAAGGTAAATGATGTCGTGTGACACAGTTACATCACTCGACACAACCTTTGTCATTCATCCAAACATCTCTGTAAAGAATATCGTCCTGTTGAAAACCCAGCCTAACCCCAACCCTAACCCCAACCCTCACCCTCAGCCTCACCCTAATCCTAACCCTCACCCTCAGCCTCACCCTAATCCTAACCCCAACCCTCACCCTAAAACTCAAGGCAAAGACGCCTCTCAGACACGTTTGTACACATTTGTAAACGTGTAGTTTAGGTCAGTGAATCTCCACATCTGTTCAAACCCAGAACGGGATGCAGCTGATTTCTTTGCTTTTTGAGGACGAGTGTCTCTGTTGTCATGTTTTCAGATTCCTCAGCTCACTTGTATCTGACGCAACTCAGCCAGAGAACAAACACCCTGACACACACAGACACACACTCCCACACACACATGCACATGCATCCCGGCGCTGCCTCTCCACTGGACCACCTGATGAGTGTTTACTGGAGCAGGTCATTGTATTAGGGATCAATTCAACATATACAGTTGAAGGGAGGACGGGTTGTAGCTCGAGCAGAGGAGGGGAACTGATGATTGTGACGACGTCCTCCCTCACCTCGTTATCTACCTTTTAATGATGGACCTTTTTCATCTGAATCCATTTACAGATCAGACGGATGAGCCTGGATTACGATCACACATCACAGCCATGAGTAAGGTTCAGGTTCATCCTTTGAACGTGACAGAAAAGGATCGAAACTGAAAGTAACACGATGCCGCTCACAGAAACAAGAGTCATGACATGGTGACATGAGCCTCTCTGCACCGAGCACTTCATTTGCTGCAGTCGCATGAATCTAAATTCAAATCCTCAACCTACTGTGATTTTGAGGCTTAATCAAAATGCGTTCTGTTCCAAACACAGACGCATATGTTTCAAAGTGCCACATGAAGTCTGCTGTTTTGGCCGTTCCAGGGGAGTTTTCCTCTTTCGCAACATGACGGTGCTCCAGCCCACATTCCCTGTGCTCTCATGGCTGTTTGATGATCATTAACCACCAGCAGCCCCGCGGGTCCTCCTCATTAAACACCGCGAGCCCGGCTCTCTCCAGCTACAGAGGCCGTCTCCTAAAGACTCGTACCTCCAGTTCTACCGACTGGAGAAGTCAGTATTGAGACGTACTGATCCAGCAGAGGACACGTTTCTTCAGCGCAGCCGATCCCAGCAAACCTGCTCTGTCACGCTTCATCGCTTCTTGACAGAGAAGCAGCAGAGAGCCTGTTCAGATCCACTCCCCGAGCCACACCTTCAATAAACTCATTCACAGAGTAAATAGTTTTACATTATCAGAGTTAAGAAATACATAGTCATAGGAATGCGCACATACACACACACACACACACACACACGCACACACACACACACACACTCGCCAGAGAATGAAAGATATAAAGTGTCCAGGGGCCTGATGTTGAACCATGTGTTTTCATCCTCCTTCTTCCAGACAGTGTGACAGGGATGGAGCTTGGCCTCTGGAGCCGGGGGGGGGGGGGGGGGCTGTGTCTACGGATGGAAACGGGGGGGGGGGGGGGGGGGGGGGGGGGGGGGGGGGGGGGGGGGGGGGGTCTGTGTCTACGGATGGAAACAGTTGCTGAGCAGAGGTTGGACTGCGGCTGCCGCCCGGCCCCTGTGGTGTCCAGGTCTGAGGAGCAGACTCGGGGAAACGTGTTGAGAAAACAGGCTGGTATCCCCACCATCGGCTGATCTCTCTCCAATAACAGGGTCAGTACGTCCAAACAAACACTCCCCTCCCGTCCCACCAACACATCCACACAGAACCACACTCTCACACTTTTACCCTGAAACTCAGGCAGGTTTTGGCAGAGCAACACCTTCTGACTCAGGGAGGTTTAGACCGAAAGCGAGAAGAATATTTCTTCTTATCAAATCCGCCCACTTTCCACAGACCCACGCGCCCTGTGCAGAGAGGGAACGTTCTGAGCGGAACCGTTTGTGATGCAAACGTTAGACATGGACAGTGATTTCTGGGATTTGTGCTCAGTACAGATGCACTGTAATGTTTCCTCTCGTGGAAATGAGCTTAGAGAAGCAGCATTTAAGGAAAATCCTTAAATCAAAACCAGCGCTTTACACGTGGTTTTGGTCTGTTTGAGAATATAATCCAATCACATTGTACTTATAGAACCCGCTTTCACAAATCACAGTTTGTCTCACAGGTCTACAACAACGCTCAATGGTCAATGGTCAATATTTATACAGCACTTTACCGAGACCCCTCAAGATGCTTTCCAGTGGTTCACCTTCACCCAGTCACAAGAATTCATACTCTGCATGGAGCTGCAGCACTTTTGATCTGCAAGTACATGAGACAATATAGGGTTCATGCCCAAGGACACCTCAGCATGTGGGACGGGGGGAAGCGGGAATCGCACCCCCAACCCGCCGGTCAGAGGCTGCGCATATATACTGTCTAAGGTTGGGTGTCGTAGGAGTAAGTTGGACTGAGCTCGCCCGCCTCTGGGTGCAGCTGTGAAAGAGGAAGGTACAGGCCGTGCTGCTGCTGTGAGAAAAGCTAGTGTGTAAAGTTTGCATGTACACTTCATCTCTGATAACAGGCCGGTGCCATTTTACTGAAAAAACATTTCACATTGGTCCTTTGGCATCAGCCATCGAATGAAAAGTCCCGTCCCTGGTGGAAACATTCCATAAAGTCTGTACATCCACTGCTCGGACGACCTGCTCTGGGGTTTCACCTTCCTTCTTCTCACCTTCTACAGTAACAACACTCACATTGCTTGTATGTGTTTTGATATCTGTGTTGTTGAAGCTCCCTAGTTGACCTTTGGCCCGACTCCTCTCTTGGGCCAATGAACACATCCAAAACATGGGATCGGGATACTGAGAAAATCTCAACATGGATCCTCTCACTTGGCATTGCTGTTATTTGTATTCGCACTGACCGTTGGCCAGGAGAGAGAGGCGACGGTGACGTACGAACGTGTGACGGCAGGTGCGACGAAGAGCAGATGACAAAGGAAACGAGCAGAAAATAAAAACTTACCAGGTGAACATAAGGCACGAAGTAGCCATAGAGCGCAGCCGGGATACCAAAGGCCCAAATGCGATATCCCAAAGACCTCCAGATGTTGACGTTGAAGATTTGGCTCATGGGGGGACAGCGTCGGCCCGTTTGCGTGTGACTGGATCTCTCGGGCAGGAGGGGTTTGTAGGTGAACCCGGCCAGCATCAGCACAAACATCAGGACGCAGAGCACGCGCATGGTGTTCTGAAGGCCCAGTCTGTCCAACAGGCTGGACAGGGCGAACGGCAGCGTGATGGTGAAGATGCTGCTGCCGGCTGTAACTATGCCGTTCACCAGACCCAAGCGCCTCTTGAAATAGTGGCCCAGGATGACAAGGCTTGGCTGGTAGGCGAAAGAGCACCCACAAGCAAACACGATGCCATAGGTGAAATACATGGGACCCAGGGACCTGCAAAGAGGAGACAAACTGTTTTCCTTTCGTTCATCACAATCCTCCTGTCAAAGCTAAAGCATGTGTTTGCTCTGGTGAGCAGACTCTTACAAAGCTGATGGTAAGAGCAGCAACAAGAGTAACACATGTGCGCTCAGACACAAGTATTACGCAGTTTAAAGGTCCAGTGTCTCGGAGTTTGTGATATTCAGTGGTAGAGTTGCATCTGACACTTTGTAAGATTCCGGTCATATTTTGTCACTTGGAAATAAAATCACAAAACAATCACATACCAACATTTTTATGAATATATAATGACCTCAGTGTATGACCTGCTTTTTACAGAAGCCTAAACTGAGCCCTTTAATATACATTCACATCTTACAGGGACCTCCCTCTGGGGCTGCCACGGCTTCTCCTGCTACATGTTCTGAGCTGTGATGCCGAGACGGGCCACGATAGATTCTCCTGCGCTGGAACGGGTCGGGCGAGCCGCCGCACACGATGCGCACCTCCACCAGGAGATGGTGGGTGTGTATCCACTGTCCTTCTCCCAGTGGAGGGAGGTCCTGTCCGAAGGATACGAATGCTGCATCTGTTGGTCTGCATCACGAACCTCACGCACTTTGAACCGCGCGCTGTCTACGGGAAGACCGAGCTGCCATCGCCACCCGAGCTTGAGAAATCCAACCCGTCGACAAGGCGGTGAGCAGTTTGCTACTCGTTTGTCGCAGCCGATGACGACGACACAGCGAGAGCGTCGTATAAGCTCGTGTTTGTACGAGGTGGTTCTACGATTCACTCGGCAGATGCTTTTGTCCAAAGCGACGTACGACTGGCGCACAGAGGTGGACGGGAGGACGAGGACAGGACGGGTGACGCAGACGCTCCGAGTCCCATCGGACGCAGGTGCTGACACAGATATTTCTGTGTCGTGTGAGTGCGGCCTCACATGTGGACAAGTATGAGTTCGAGGAAATGATTAACAACAGAGTGTCACACGCTGAGCCTCTGCGCTTCAGTGTAGAACACATCAGGACGTCTGCGCGGCCTGAGCCCAGAGGGAGGCCGGTTGTTTTATGAATATAGAACGTGCCACTAGAATGTGTCGGTGTGTGGATATACAGACTTTTTTAGTATTGACCAACATCAGTTCAGCATTTACAACGACCAGTCAAGGAGATAATGAATGTGTCGTGTCATGTCATGTCATCTTCCACCACTTATCCAGTCATCTGGGTTGCAGGGTATTTTTACCAGTTACCATCGGGCCATTTGGGGTCAGTGTCAGGGCCGGTGACTCTGCGCCAGGGTCTGAGCGGGATTCAAACCAGTGACCTTTGCTTCCAAAGGCGACTGCTCTCAACATTGTAGCTGATTTCAGGGTCTCACCTCATGTGATAGCTTGATTTGTTACCTATATTATATATAAATATATATATATATATATAATCAGAATAGTAAAACCTCGTTACCTAGTTTGTAAATTAGAGTTGTAAACATTTCACGATGCTTTAAGAAGTACCTCTAAATTCTAATCAAATTAAACGAGAGTTTAAAAATAAGTCATTGCCACAAAAAACGATCTAAATAAGTCACACTTCTAATCTCTCGAGATAAACTAAAGGTAGTCGCGATGACATCATGACTGATGTCACCGCATCACATTTCATGATCTGGTCTGAACTGACTAAATGTTTTGCCTCCTTACTTGACGAAGGAGCTGGCGAGGAGGCCGATCAGGCCCACCGCTGCGCCCCCCACGGCGGTGATCCTGCAGCCCAGGATGTCGGTGAAGATGCTGACGATGGGAGAGCAGAAGAAGATCATCCCCATGGAGAGGGAGCCCACCCATGCTGCAGGAGGAGACAGTGAGAGGGTGAATGAGTGAGGAAACCGGACACAAGCAGAAATATTACCATCAGATTCAAAATGGGAAACTGCTGAACACACAGCAGAGAGAGTGAGGTTCGGCTGGAGGACACAGGAGCGCAGCCCTATGATGCAATAACACAACACTTATCTCGTATCCATGCGCACATTCACTCACATACACAAACACTGCGCCGCCCATTCACTCACATACACAAACACTGCGCCGCCCATTCACTCAGGAAAGTCCGAGTCATTCATCAAACTCCACACTGTTTATATCCGTCTGTTTTCCTCCCGCAGCTTCACGTAAACACTAATGAGCTGCTGCTTCTTGGCTCTCGGAAGGAAGACAAGGGGTCGAGGGGGCGGAACGGGATGATCTGGAAAACACTTGAGCTAAATATATCAACACAACAACACAGATATATCATGGAGATATACTTGACCTCTTTGAAACATGAAACTGCTCCTCAGCGCTCACACAAGATAATCCCACAAAACAACTAAATGATCTGTGTAATACGAGAATCCTGCTCATGGAAAGACTCGACACCCTGTGGATTATTGAGGCCCAGCAGAATTTAATGTTTGAATCAGTAAAAGGAAATGTACATATACATCAAGTCACCGTACAGGGGACGTTCACGCACATGTTGTGTCATCGATAACTTATCAAATATCCACGCGTCCAAAGACTTAAATATAAGACAAATATCTCAAGAACTATAAGCTGTATGACCGTGGAGGACACTTTCCTTTGAGACACTCCTTGCTGTCTTCAATTAGACACAGTGGTTGCTGGGGGGGGGGGGGGGGGGGGGGGGGGGGGGGGGGGGGGGGGGGGGGGGGGGGGGGGGGGGGGGGGGGGGGGGGGGGGTCTGGGACCAACGGAGAGCCTCCTCATGTGGTTCAACTACAATCACCTGAGGCATAATATCATCAAAGCAAAGAGACTGTGTTAGACCACCAGTGGAAAGGGAGGACCCTCTGACCACGGTATTTTCTTATTTTATTCATGGTACCATTTCACAAAGGTTGGTGAAACCTGTTTTAATGGTGACACTCCTCAAACTGGGACTTTAGAAGCCACTAAAGGAAAAGACGACATGGAAAAAGCATGAAAACAAATGCTTCCTCGTCTCCATTGACTGATGATCTGAGCTCCATCCTGTCACGGCTCAGTACTGACGACTGCCACATACTGCAGAGCTTCTTCTGCACCTACACTTCACACTCGCACTCTCATGCAGCAACATCCCGAGAGTGAATCCATGAAAGAATCTGCCCGTCTCTCCCACATGCTCCAGTCGCCTCCTTCGCCGGGGCTCGGCGAGCAAAGTCCGGCCCCGGGAGAGAGACAGCAGGGAGAGCGAGCGCAGCCCGGGAGCAACGAGACAAACAGGTCAGGGGCAGGACAGAGAAGGACAGACTGAACGTGGGGCATTTAGGTCTCCAGTCTTACCACAGTCTGACAGAACCGTGTCTCATCAGACAGAACAAATCACTCCACTGCACATGAGGGGGAGGCCTGCGCAAACCATCCGTGGTGTGGAGGCTGGAGAGGTAGTTGTTCTCAGGTGGAGCAGTTGGAGGTTAATTGTTTTTGTAGAGTGTGTAAGAACAGAGCTCTGGGTCAGGTTTCAACGTGTCTACTGGTTTGACTGAAGTCTTAATTCTCTCAGAATCCTAATCTCAGCCCACGCTGTCAGAGAACCACGCTCAGGTTTCCCCAAGAGAATGAGCCAAGACCAAAAACACCTTGGTGGTTAATCACAACCCGACAGTCTGGTCATCGTTAAGAGGAGTCAACTGCCAAATGATTAAAGGCTGACACGACTTTTTTTATTTCTCTTTGTTGTAGTAAATGTCTGTACTAAAGGCAAAGTGCTGAGAATAATCACAATTACTTGTTAATATTCCCTTTAACAATAAGTTCAATTGTCAAAAATGGCAATACATTACATACTTTTAGGAAATGTCACTCAAATCAAAAAAGCTCAAACTTGTTGCAAGATTTTAGGAAGAGAGAGAATAGAATGTATGAATGAGCGCGACAGTCAGGACCGATGCTGAAGGACATTTCCATCGTCGGACAGAACCGTCGGTGCGGTCCAACAGAAATCTGTCTGTTTTGGGTCAAATGTTTTGTGCTGCACTTTTCAACAGTATTTTCGCGGCAGAAAGTGTAGAAGGAAAGATGTTTAAACGTAGAGTCACACGCTGCTTTGCGCCGCAGAATAAATATGAACTGTATTATCTTGACATGCAGTCTGACATTTGAGTGCCTCCTCAGATAAAGAGCAAAAGTCCCATCTCTTGAGTCAGTTGAAGTGAACCTGAAAGCAGCAGTGGAACGGTACTTATTTTCATGTCTTCACGTATAAACATTACTGCGTGAGCTACGAGGAGTTTCCATACTCCACCACTGTGGCTTAGCGGAGTGAGTCAGCGCTTTTCAAAGCTTTGTACGATTTCCCTCCAGACACTATGGTCGGAGGGGGCTTCTGCGCCTGACCTCATATTGGAGGGGATATCAGCCCCCTTTGAGCAACATAATGTAATAAATGGCAACAGACAAGAAAGGCAGAGAATCCCTCCAAGACAACAGGAAATTGTTATGGTTTCATTTGCTGGCTTTCTTGATTTAAAAAGTATTTACGCTTCAGACAAAGGAATTCCAGATTGAAAAATGTAATTTTCAGGATTCTCTCCGTCCCAGTGACCTGCCATCGGTTGCCGCGGGACACTGACAAATGAGGCAGAGTTGCCCTGAGACGTCCGTCTGATTTGCGGGAAAACACCTCTGTTCTGAACCCGCTCACCCCACGTTGACTGAGTCCACAGCAGAGAGAGCTGTGTCAAATCCTCCATCTTGGAAAACTGAAAAGATAAGCCACTGAGTCACACCATGAGCAGCTCTGGGATTCAACAGATGTGGCGCAAAATGCGTTCCTCATTCCTCAGGTGAATGGTAACGTGTTGGTACGGTGCTTCACGGAGTCCTGAAGACCTCTCCCAGCTCCCGACGGGAGTTTACGTTCAGCCCATCACACAAACATCGTGCATCTATGCGCAGCACTTTGAAATGTACGAGCGTACGGAACAGTGAGGGTGGGCTGTCTTGCCCGAGGACACGACGGCATGTGGAGAGGGGGGAGGCGCGAGTCCGAGCCCCGAGCCTCTGGACAGAAGCCAGCTCCTCTAATCCTCTCAAGCACAGCTGCCACAACCCAACACCACTTCATGAGCTTCATTCATGTGCGTATAACTAATGACTAATGTATGGATTACTCTGACTGAGAGGACGTCTGCTGATGTGCTGACTGGAATCTTCACATGCGCAACTTACTCAAAGGCTCGGTGGATAAATCTGGATGCAACATGAGACCACGTTCAACTCAAGCTGTTTATTGGAGGAGAAAATGTGTAAAGGAATGAATTTAAACAAACACACACACAATGACATAAAGTGGACTCAAACTGTAGTGTTGTAATGGGTTTACAGTAAACCATGATGTCATACCTTAAAATTACCATATACATTTGCACTTGTATTGAAAATACTGCAACTGGACAACATACTGTATGTGCACTTAGCGTTTTTTTAGACTGTCAGACCTGTCAGACTCATCTGGTACATGCAACACAGAGAGCGAGAGAGAGAGAGAGAGAGAGAGAGAGAGAGAGAGAGAGGGAGGGGAGAGAGAGAGAGAGAGGGAGCGAGAGGGAGCAAGAGAGAGAGAAAGCGAGCGAGAGGGAGAGAGAGAGATTAGCAGAATGGAGTCGTTTGATATAAAATGAAAGTGTTGCCCATGTGCTCACACATCGTCAGTCAAAGCAGAGTTGCCTCATCGATTCCCTCTGCTCTCTCATACTTCATGGTTTTCCTCCTCATCTGATAAAAATCTCTAAAGACACTTTTCTGTCTTATCCTTCACATACTCTACAAAGAAAGAACGATGATTTCATAACAGAAGAACAGAATAAAATCATATCTCTCCACCCTCAGAACAGTTGCATCCACATCATCTATTAAATGCAGGAAATGTTGTTTCATTACTCTGGACTGAGGCAGAACTCAGGGCCACCGTACTGACCGACGACAGATGTTCTGAGCTTTGAAAATGATTGGTTCTACCTGACTCATGAAGGGAGAAGGGTTTTCATCTGAAACTATCTTACTATACTTTCCATCTGCAGTTAACAGAGTGTCTTATGACACATCTATATCAAAGGAACCAACTGGATGAATGTCCAATGTAGCATGTAAAATGTGATGAAAGCATCAAACCAGCGCGTATGTGTCAAACACAGACAGACGCTAATGGAGCCCTGATGGTTTGCGATTCCACTCGGGCGCATTAAGGAGCTTGGCGGAGTTATGAATTCATCAAGGTAAGGAAAGAAGGTCTGACGGAGCAGACGGGCTCATACTGCAGAGGTGAGTCAGGCCACCTGCCCGACCCCTTCAAATAAACTGCCTGTTCCTGAGGCACATTCTAGGAATCCGTTCAGCAAAGACGGTCTGAGTAAAGCAGGTTCCGACACGCAGGAGGAAGGAGGCGACCTTCATGAGACACCGGAGACCATTTCAACTCCGGCTGTTCCTCTGGAACAAACACATGATCTTCAATCTCCTTGTACATTGTGTACAATGACAATAAAGGCATTCTATTCTATTCTATTCTATTCTATGAGAAAAAGACCAGTCCTGCTCAAGAGGAAGCCGAGTGCTAAAGTCTAATTCTGTTTGATGAAGCTGCGATCTCAGCGCAACGCGTCTGAAAGAGTGTCCGCCGACAGCACCTCAAACCTGTCATCCGATGGACCGCACATTTGGAACCCTATTGAGTTTGTTGGATTTTGGACATGCAATAGAACAATAATTGAAAGAATGGATAAATGGTCAATAATGTAAATGTATTATATATGTATATTTATCAAGTCTTGATGACCCTTCAAAGGGCTCTACCTTCACCTGGTCCCTCAAACATCCACACTGCGCATCGAGGCCAATCGAAGCCCAGACCCTTCACAGTTCCTTAACCACAGCTGCCCAAATGAGTAACCAGTCAAACGTTAATCATTCAAAGTTTTGATTTGGCTTTTTACACCCGTACAAAGTAACTAAGACGATCACCAACACCATCAGACACCCAATTCTCATAGTCTTACATTCTTAATGAAACAATGAAGTACAACGGTAACAAGAGGAAAATGATCAAATAAAAAGACAAATGAAGAGCAAAAAAGGAAACAATAAATATGCATATAACCTTCTGTAAATCTCCAGTTATACAAAAGATGGCAGCCAGGACTCCTCAGTTAAAGGGCACCTACTGTGCTTTCTGCTCTAATTCATCCCTGTTATTTCTACTTGACTTTCTTTCCCCTCTCTTTTATCTAATGTCTGCGTTTTTCTCCCCAAAATGATGCGACAATTCAATTTCAGCACTCGCACCCAAAGAGGAAAATGGCGCTGCTGAGCGTTTGCTCTTCATGTGTATTTTGAGCTCGGTGCAGTGGACGGGAAGGAGGTCCATGTTACCTTCATTCCACCGTCAGAGCAGAATCTGTCAGGCTGGATCAGGCAGGTCCAGGACTTCAGGCCACAAAGCTGGACAGGACCGGTCAAACAATAAAAGGTTGCAGTGCCGCTGTGTGATCGACACACACCCACCTACATTAATGACCTCACCCAGTTTCCTGTGTTGCAAAGCGCAGAAGCCGTCCACTATAATACTACTATACTATAATACTTCTCCACCATAACAGTGTGTTTAACTCCAAAAGAGAGGAAAACCACAATAGGTCCCCTTTAAACAATTTTGACGAAGGCTCATTACCACAAGACAGGAGGAATTTATAATGATTCAATCATAATCATAATAATGAGGAATGTTTTGCCTCGGTCTATAATTGTACCCATGTATTTATTCGGATAAACAGTTTTATCCCCAAGTAGCAACATTTCAGCATTTCCATCTTAGTCAAAGTTCAAATATGTAAATAAAACAGTTGGGGATGTCGTTGTGTGGTACGTTGGAGCTGCACGTCTTAACGAGAGAGTTCACGTTACAAGACCACGCGCGATGTTGAGTGTCTCATTCTTCAGATTTTCTAACAGTGTCATTTCTGGCACTCAAGAGTGATTTCAAAGACTAACACTTGTCTAACGCACCTTTGATGGATAAGTTACGTCATTTCTTGCCAGAAGGATAAGAATCATTGTTCTCTTGGGCTTTGCTGCAGTTCGTATTCTCCAGATTCTAAAGGGTTGTAGCTAAATTCTAATTGTTGAGCTACAACTCAACTCCAGAACTCTATCATTGCCTGCAGGGAGCGCACAGGCCCGGCCTCTGCTCCTGAGCATGATACAGAGAGCTGGGAAACTGAAATCAACGCTCCTGAAGCTGCTGCAGATGATCCTCCACCTCCGAGCCTCCACAGCAGCTCTCTGCAGAACCACAGTTTAGACGGACGGGTCAGGAGGTGAAGCTGGAACTGTCTATGGGCTCGCACAAGGCAGAGGAAGATTTATTTTAGGAATCATCGTAAAACTAGAAGACAGGATAAAAAATTAAAAAATTAAAGGTGCAGCCTTGTGATTGAGCGTTGTGTTTCCCAGCTGACCTTGGATTACATCCTGCCTGAGCATTGTTTTTTCCGGCCATTTGTCTCATTAGAAAAGCAAATGGCAACATTGTCTTCTTTACAAAAGCAGAGCAGGGGGCAGGTGAGTGGGTTTACGAGCTGTGGCTGCTGTCAAGCTAAGCATGTTTGGCACATGGCTGAACCTCATTATGAATTCTCCTCCTGAGGGAGACGGAACAGATCAAGCAGTGGAACATCTCCACGACCGACTCTGAAATGTTGATCCATTGCCAGGATCAAAGGTGGGATGTGTAGGATGTATTGCTCTCCGATGGTAAAGTTGCATGTCGCAGCTCCACATCACTTCACTTCAAAGTCAAACCTATTCAAGGTTTCAATTATCATGAGAACTAAAAAGAAGTTTAGCCATTGGAATACAAAACATGGAGGTGCAACGCAGATGAAAACATAATGAGTTCTGAAAACATACATTCACACACTGGTGATTATAACAAAATGATCAGTATAGTCAATTATCTCTTCATTTCTGTCTCTAAAAATGGAAATAATGTCACTTCAATCTTACACACTGAACCTTTAAGGCTGGATGAAATCGATGGAGTTCAGGGAATCAATTAGACTTTGAGATCAAATAATATAAAATAGGTGCTGACAATGAAGTTGACTCAAATGGAAACATGTTGCACAACTCTCATGACCAGTGACAGAAGAGGAACTGAGTGGGAGAACGACATTAAAGCAGTCAATGTATCTCCAGCTCACATGATTACATCATCTGAAAAAAGCCATGTGGTGTGGGGGGAGGAGCTCGCAACTTAGCGTTAGAACTACGTACTACTCTTTTCGAACCTTGTTCAGGGAGGCACAAGTAAGTGATTGTACACATCATGAATTCATTCCTGAGTAATGACTGAACAAGACCATTGAGGAGACAGAGCTCAGAACGTCCACCTGGATTTCAGACTGACAGTGTTTTCTTGGAAATAAATAGAAAATGGACAGACTGAAGGAGAGAGAACATACAGATATACTGCATTTATCACTTTGTTGACTCTCGACTCAGAGCACTTTCCTCGACTGTAATTCTCCATTTACACAGAGGGAATGTATATAAATGACTTTTGTCCTTGGGAATGTGGGACAATTCAAGGTTTAGTAACTGACCCGAGAACACTTTGGCAAGACTGGCATCCAACTGCCAGCGTTATGGTTAGACAACGAGCACTCTGACCCTAAACCACCGCCGCCCTCGAGGGTCCTCCAGGCCCTAAACGTATGAAATAACACGACAGTCAGTGACTTCGTGCAGCTGGAAGTCATTTGTAGGGGGCTGTTCGATTGGCGGCTCCGTCGGGGGAGAGGCAGGAACAAATGCCAAACTTCTGCGGGCGCTTGCATTGCAAGTTGAAACTTTCCCCCTCGTGTGTTTTCTGGCACATTTTTCACACCAACAGAAGCAAAACTTTGCCCGTGCGCGATGATGCAGTGAAAGTTTGGAATCCACAGCCAAGAGTAATTCATGGGTGTGAATAAAACAAAGAGAATGCATGGAATGACTTCCCTCTGCAACCGATGCGAGAGGTCCATACGAAAAATGGCTTTGTGTTCTGTGCTCAAGGACAGAAAAAGGGGTGGTGTGTCAGAACTGGCTGGTGATTGGGGGAGCTTTCCATCCACCCCCATTTTAAGAGCACATATAGAAATGGCAACGGGCCATTTCTATAAATGCCTCAGCTGCTGGAATTGTACCAATCTGCCATAATATGAGCAGAATTACGAGTCAAAACGTGTGACTGCATTAAGTTTGAGGACAGCGGAGCCTCATCGAAGCTTTGAGCCGAGTCCTCGGGGTCGTTGAGGTTGAACTGTGCACACAATGTCATTTTAGATTTACAGACTTTTATAAAAGCTTCCTCTACAAAGTTCTCTTCTTACTTTTCAAACTCTTTTCGAAAATACACAGAGTAGACGGACCATGTGGTAAATAATCTGTATAATTGTATATTTAATCTGACAATTTTCTTGACAAGTCTTGATGATATTTCAATATCAACCAATTAGACCTGACTAAATTTGTAAAGGCAAACCCAGAGGTTCTCATCCCATTGGTTCCCTCAGCAATAAGGTTTGAGGATTATAGATGTATTTACAGAAAACTAACATGACTAACTAAGTCAAGGCCACACGTTTTGTAGATAATATCCACAGACTGGACACAATCTTTAAAAAACAATGAGTTAACATTGGAATATTACTAAACTATGACATTGTTGCATGAGTTCATGATCACCAACACATAAAATGCGAGAGTCACGTGGAATTTCCCAAACTGGGTCGAGTTTTGTTCAGCTGCATGAAAGTAGCCGCCTTTTGAAGCCCAATGAGACAGTTCTTTAAAGAGTAGAACAGAATGTTTGGCTGGTGTTCACCACAGAGCTCCTTTCAGGCCTGTAAAGGAAGCGCCACTGAAAATCAGATTTTCTTTCAGACGAGGGAAGTGGAAGTGTTGACACGCTAACGCACTTCTGCATTTGGGACCGATTCCTGCGCGGCCTCTGTTTGAAAGGACAGCGACTCACTGAGCTCAGCAGCAGCTCCACTTCCCCTCGATGCTGCTGGTCAGCAGACCCACATGTCAGCGCCTTCATGTTCTGGGACGGACCCTCGGGCCCTGCTCTCATTATGCGTGTCATGTGCATGAGCTCTAACAATTCACCACTTCAGTTTCCAACATGTTTACCTGATTCCAGCTTTATCTCTTGGCAACCTTCACCTAAATTCACGCTTGCACTCCACTGAGATCAAACGGTCAAACATTAACCTGTGTGTCCATAAAACGCGTCAAGGCTTTTTGGACTGCTTTGATCCCTATACTGTTCTTATAGGACTTAAGGTTGTGCTAAGTAGCCAAATAAGAGTCAGTGACACATGTAAAGTCTGAGTGATGGAGCTCCGGGTTAAAGTGGAATGGAAGCTGACGGCTCCAGACGGCTAAACTATACGAATTCTCATTATTATTGTTGTGATGATGATCATGATTATCAGCACTTTTACGATGATATGCGGTTATAAGGGCGTTGCCGATCTCACACGTTAGCGTTGGCCACCCTTAGAACGTGGCTATAATCTTCCTCTGCAACTCAAACTGCCGTCTGCCCTTTCTTTTCCATAACATTCCATTATCTTTACATTCTGTACATACGACACTACAATATCATTTCAACAAAACTACTTGTGCCAGAAGTTACGACTGATTCAGCATTGAATGAACAACTTTACAATCAACTGCCTCTTCTGTTGAACCGCAGTGGAACCTCACATTAAAACTACATTGTTCAGCGGGAGGTTTTTAATCTTTTTCATCAAGGAATTCACTGATCACACTTTCTGAGAACAATCAGAGAACACAGTTCGATTACATGTGTAGTGTCTTGGCCAGATGACAAGTGGACAAATAGCTGAGCACATCCTGTGGACTGGTTTCTGTGTAAAGAACCGGGAACATGTTTTCCAGGAAGATCCACAGGATGTGACAGTCAGGCTCTTTCCAAGGAGCCTTTGCCTCCGTGATTCGGATTCACTGACGTTCAGCTTCGACAGCGCACAGTAACACCCGGCATCGGCCAAGACCAGGAGCAGGCTGACATCAACAAACAGATGTTTCCAAGGACAACCACATACAAATGAAGCAAAAGATTTTGTTGACACCCAGTGACATTAAGGGAGAAGAGGCTGGAGTCAACCGGCAGCAGGGCAGCTCATCCGGGGAAGGACCATTCGATTTGGCTGTCAAGATTAAGATTAAGATTAAGATTTAGATGACCTTTATTAGTCCACATGAAGGGGATCTTCCATTTCCCCACTGTATTATTTACGTACACGCCTGTGTTGTTTGTTTTACGTGCCGTACGCGCGGCTGACACACAAATACACAAACAATCCACAAAACGTGCACTGAGGGAGAGATGTTTGAGCGAGGGGGGCCGCCATATACAGCTGCCCTGAGCAGTTGGGGGTTTGGTGCATTGCTCAACGGCACCTCGGCAGAGCCCAGGAGGAGGAGCTGGCACCTCTCCAGCTTCCGGTCCACACTCCACTCCAGATTGTTGAACATACAATAAAAGGTCTGAAATCTCTCTTTTCACCATAGCGTTATAATATATAGAAATGATACATTCGCATGGGAACATTTAAAACCCAAACTCCAAGGAGTCGACTCTAGTGTAAGTAAGACTTTCCAAGGAGCTGGGAAGAGAAAGTGAAGAATTCAAAAGGAAGAACTGACAAGTAAGCAGACGAGGGGAAGACAGAGTTACTGCATGAAGGTAGAACAGATTCCACCAGGGGAGAGTTTCATTTATTCCTGATGACAGGAAATGAGAGAAAAGAAATACATGGCCTCCTACTGATAGTCAAGGCTCGGGTAGTTATAGTTAAAGGGTGGGCATAGTTCTTGTTGATGGATTTATGGCCAACACACTACATTCATCCGAATGCTGGAGGGGCGGTTCAATCTCCAACCAATCACTGCACAGCTGCTGTGGAGCCTGTCGCTCTCAGCACTGAAACAATATTTTCTGCTTATACGAACAGTCACTGAGCCAGTTTCACATTTGGTGACAAATATATGCGCGACAGCTTGATGTTTTCCATCATCCTGCACTGTGATTGGTTGATTACAATTTCAATTTCCCAAGTCATTGTGTGGAGCCACCAAAGAGCCGTGCAAGAGATGAGGATGTCGAGCCAATGATCAGAATGCTACTATTGGGTTGGGCTCCTGCTGTTATGTTGTATGCTTTGATGTGCTAACAAAGGAGATAACATGCTTTGTTTGTTTGGTTGAATGTGTTTTTATTGAATTATTGTCTTTTCTTTCAATGCTGCTGCACAGAATGACACTAGTATAGTAAGATGTGGCAACAAGATGAGGTTAGTAATGGACTGTAAAAATGCGTATAGGTCAAACTGGTTGTTAGATGTGGTATTAAAGGTTAGGGGTTTTAGTTTGGGTTTGTTTGTATCAGTCAACCTAATTATGTGGTTCCTTGTGTGTACAAAACAAAAACAACAACAAACACTGAATCCCCCTAAAGATGGCTCTACTCTCTGAAGGCCTGAGCAGTACTTTTCCATTCTCTGTATTATCCAGTATCTGCTACTATCATAAGAATGGAAAGCTCTTTAATATGTAACTCATTCTGAGTAACACCGCGCCATGTTTCAAGTCAAAATGAATCCTTGCATGTGAGAGATAAAGCTCCACGTGTGCCAAGAACTACCTCCTTATATTGAAGTCATGCTCTTCACATGCAGCATGTAATAAGATACATTCTAGCACATCTGCTACAAGTAAAAGCTGTGATCATAAATCTTCGCTCGGCCTAGATTTCCCCACAGTGCTGCAAAGTTTCCATGTGGATCCAAACAGACAGGGAGGAAGAGGACTGCAGGCCTCCGCTGGCAAAGCAATGTGCTGTGTTAGGATGAAGTGAGAAAGCTGAGAGGCGAGGTCATCTTCCACCAAAACACCGAGAAGTTCCCCTTCAACCCTGTGGCCACTGATCGTCACCGTCATTTAAACATTCGATTACTTGAAGATCACCCAGTGCAAAATCCTCGTGATATGAGGAGACTCCTTTAAAGGTAGAATGAAGAGGGTTTGGAGACATCTAGTCATATGGTTGCATTTGACAGCTGAATATAATGTAATAGATCTGATATATGCTGAATATCCCGAAACAAACCTGCCTGTCGAAGCATGAGGGAGCTTTCTTTTATCTTTCCAAAATGGGAGTGGGAATTTTTGCTTGATAGCCGCAAATGACGCATAGAAAGCTTTTGATATTAAATTGAAACATAATTTGTGAGGATTCAGAGGATCAGAACAGGATTTCTGGTATTCAGGTATTTACAGCTAAGACAACACCTTGATCAAACAATAAATCTACGAGTTCAAAGCTGAAAGTAGTCTCGTATAAGTCGTCATTGGTGGCAACACCCACAGAAGGTTAGAATAAAAAATATGCAAGTATGCAACCTTCCAAAGATCACTCCATATTGTATGTCAAAGCAAAATGGGAAAGGAGGACAACAGAACCCTCACAGAGGCAGATTGATTAAACAATTGACAAGTGCAATCCATCACCCGGTGGCTCCACCCCCTCTTGAAGACTCAATATCTCCTGATTGGCTGATCGGTAGGAAATCCCAGATTGGCTGTAAATGTAGCTTAGTCGTGACTTCTAAGCAAGCAGGTTTCACACTCACAGGCGGCTCTCAGCCAGCAGCGTTCACTGCAAAATATAAACATTGCAAAGAGAAGTAACCGAGTTCAAGACGTGAACATACGAGTACGTCCATATGTGTTTGAGCTGAATGGCCTTTGAAGAACAATCACACTGAAATGATCACAGACAGAGATATTAGACCACTTGGTTCAAAGTCCCACTGTGCTATGACACGTTAGCCTGAGCTAGCCACGAGGCTAACGGATGCAGCGCATTAGGAACAGTGTTTGTTTCCTGAACACAGGAAACTGGTTATTGGATCAAAACAGTGGTTGGAGTTTGTCCACTACGTCACAGGGACTCTAACGAGCCGTCAACCCAACTTTACAACCTTCCGTCGCAGAGGTATTGAACCGAGAAGTCCGAATCTGTGATTCTGTTTCTGTCTAAATATAGTTTGTTTAAACAAATGTGTCCAGCAGACACCAACACATGTTCGTCACAAGCAAACAACCGAGCAGCAGCGTGGGACAGTGAGGTAAGTGTGTTGTTTACCTCGGAAATGACGATGACACGGATCATTCCGAGGTCCTGCACCAACCCAAAGTTCATTAGTCCATGAGCCCTTCAAGAATACATTTGTCGCCGGTATAATTGACGATTGTCCTCAATATCTATTGACGATATAGAGGACAAGCTCAGCTCAAGTCATTCAAATCTCTTGTCCAGTCTCCGTGCTCGTAAGGATCAATTCCACAGGTTTTGCTCGTTTTTTGGAGATACCGAGGCTTCGGAACAGAGTCCAGCTCGTCTCGGTTCGGTCCGTCTTTGTTAAATTACTCAAACATGCATTTAGGTGATTCTATGCGGTTGCGACCAGCTTTTTAGTGACACCTCGACACTACAACAGTGTGTTTAACTCCAAAAGTGAGGAAACCCACAATAGGTCCTGTGAGGAAGGATTCCTCATGAAGTGGAGGGTTTGAGTCACCAGCTATGAACCAAAACTCTGGTCAGAGAATCGATAACAGAAAGTCATTCTTTAAATGAAAATGAGAAACGACTGCCACTGAAGACTGCCGTCTTTAGTTTGAAATTTGATTTTCTAAGTGTTTAAAAGATTAAACTCTGATTGTTCCAGATTCAGTTTGTTTCCGTCTGAAAAAGAGGCCGCCATGTTGCACCACAACACTATTTCTATGGGAGCCCAGAATGACTTCATACAGGATCTCGAGTCAACTGTAGGTTTCACGATGTTTCATATTTCAAAGTTCCACAGTGTGAAATGTAGGTTCAAGAGAGCTATGGGCAAAAGTAGAATATACAATGGCACTATCATAACAATGTTGCTGTTAGTTTATAATGACCTGAATATATCAATGATTGTTTTTCCTACCCCTGAATCAATGCTTCCTATTTGCAGGTTCTCTACGGAGGTCGCCCTGGTACACCACCATGTTGTTTACAGTAGTCCAGAATGGACAAATCATCTGCTGTGTTTTCATCATATTATTCACTACAAGCAGAGGGTGAGATGAGGGTCACATTCACTACAACGTGAAAACTTCCCCAATAGCTCCCTGACACTCGGGATCTTTATTTCCAAGGTGATGAAAATACTTAGTCCCCCTTCACTCTGTGTATTCTGCTGCATTGAAAGTATACTTCAGTAAACTGCTGCCACCAAAAGATGAGAATACTGTGATATCATGAACAGGGCTCCAGTTCATATCACAACTGCCGTGCGCTGGTGTGTGCGCAAGATAGTGACTGCACCGGCACTGAAAACCTGAGGTCAGCAACTCTACAGTGAAGATAGAGAGCTGAAAACCACAGTCAATGGCTCTGACAGCACAGTGCTGTGCTTCATCACAATGTGTCACAAACCGAGGCCTTTCTGCCCAAGTATCAGTCAAAAACTACAAAAGAACCGGTCAGAATTGGGTTAGTCCGGGATCTGGGATCAAAGTGGGAGGCGTTTTGGACACAGCTAAATAAAACTGAGCAGAAGACGGGTCTGGACCACTGGCCGAGCCGAGGAGCAGACGGTCCAGACGAATGGGTGATTGAAGCCAGAGACCTGAGGAGACAGAGGAGCTGCTTGTGGAGATGTTTGTGGTGCGGTGCCATGGCTGGAGGAGCAGTGATCATGAAGCTCGAGAAAAGACAATCCAAAGAAATTGTAATCTATGAAATCCTTGCATATTTCTCAAGCAGCTGCTCTTTAACATTACAACTGTTGCACATATCTGTAAAATGTTTCCTCGTTGAGCCGTTTTCACTGGTCGAAAGGTTCACTAACAGCCCACTAACTTCCCACGACCACGTCATCATTCGTCCTTGCAGGTTTCTTTGTTTTTCTAATGACGAAGCCTCTTGGAGGAGAGGCGGAGCTTCTTCACTCTATTCAAGTCTAGTTGTCTGTGTCCACCTTGTAACAATGACCTGTAGGACTGACAACCTTTATTGTCATACTTTGTTTGTTCATTCCGGGCAAATGTAGGTGTAGGTGACACTCATAAAAACATTATTATAATCATTACTTATTCCAATGCTGCCAGCACATGTAGAAATAAATCTAATGACGCATTCTGTCTGCACTAAGGCAACCTTTGTTTCACTTGTTTTTTTCACTATTCATTCATTGTTCTCTATTTCAGTAGGTGAAAGCAAATCAATTTAATCTAATGAGGATGATTATGGAAGATCAATTGTTGTGATGTCAACAAAACCTCTCACAGGAAACCAAATCAGTCTGTGCTGACAAACAGTTTTTACACCACAGGTCTTATCTTACTGAGACAAAGACCCCTCGGTCAGAGGGACAGAGACCCCATTCTGAGGATCCATGATGTTTATCAAGTCTTCCTGGCCTCCCTAAGTGGTCTGCTTCCTCCTGTAAACGTCTGAAATGCTTCTTGAAACGCAAGCAAACAAATAGCATACAAACTGTAATCAGTGATATCCTCGAACATTTCTCAGTATAAAGGTGATCAGCCCCGTCCCCACTGACATTTCTTATTCATCCTTGCAGCCATTTGTTGGGATGTTTTCACCTCTGGAAAACTAGAGCCTCACGTTTGTCTCCACATTTGAAGGTTCTGTAACGACGGCCAGGAAGTGGAGAAACAACACCACCGAGGAACTCAGTGTTCACTCAGTGACAATATTATAGTTTACTTATGACCTCATCTTGACCTTGAATAAGAGGAATTTGTCTCACCTCTCCAGCATTCCATCGTGATTAGAATTAGGAAATTCAAAAGTTGAACATGGTCCCAAGTTGGAAAAACATTTTTGTGAAGAAATATTGATGAATAGTAGAACTTCTAATTGTAGACCTTGACCAAAAATGTTTGTGTGAATGCCACATTATTTTGTACATAGAGCAATTTGGGCTTCAGTATCTTGCCCAAGGGCGTACGGAATGGGGAAGTAAGCGACTGAACCACCAACCGTCCAGTCAGAGGCCGAACACTCTTGTTCCTGAGCCGCACCTCCCGACAATGTATAACCTAAACGTGAGTTGTAAATATACAGGATTCATATTTACATATCAGTCCGAGTCCTGATGTTAACATCTGCCTCATGAGACGTTTCCGAGCAGAAACCCGGAATTCACTTGGTTGAGCAGAATTAAATGTATTGATAAACAATGCAAACAACCTATAAGTCAACACATGACCTCTGACTTCAAATGGGATCATGTTTACTGATTTCACAGGACAAACAACGCAATGGAAACTCAGTTTTCAATGCATCACAAGTTGAAATATTTTCAATTGTTCATTGGAAAGTAAATAATTAGGCTTTAATTACTTTGGAATCAAGCCTTAATATGTGTGGCTGCAGGGGGCATTAAGAGAGGGCCTTTCACATTTTGCTATTATCTGAGGGCCATTACGGCCCCTCTGAAACACATGGAGGGGAAAAGTCAGATGGCTGCAGTATCTAATTTCACCACTAGGTGCCACTGAATCCTAAACACTGAACCTTTAACCACAATCCACATTCCCTGAATTGTTGAGGGTCACAGCAAACAGTGTTTACCACGGTCATGTGTCACAGCAGGAACAGGTGGTTAAAATCACAGCACAGCAACACATGGTCATCACTCCTCTGGTAAGTGTCTCTCTCTTTCACTCACACACACACACACACACACACACACACACACACACACACACACACACACACACACACACACACACACACACACACACACACACACACACAGTGAAACGGGTCAGTTTGGGAGTGTTAGTCTAACGCACCTCTCTACCTTTAACCATCTGTTCATGGAGGGAAACAGATAAGACAAGGAAACTCTATCAGCCACATGAACTGAGGAGGATATAAAGCGTCAGCTCTTTCAAACCTTCAGACGTCTTATCACATCCCTCTAATCTCTGCTAGAATGAGTGTGCAATTAAAGGTGCAGTGTGTAGGATTTCTACATTTTACAAAACAATTGAATACTGACATTTCATGAATTCATCATCACCCAAATGTATTATTTGTACCCCTTACCCTTATAAGAGCCCATTAAAGGTGTAGGGTGTTAGATTTGGTGACCTCTAGAGGGGAAGTTGTGTGTTGTATCCATCACCTCACCTTCACCCCTCTGAACGTGCAGGACAACCTGTGGTAGCACTCACTCGTCATAAAACTCAAAAGATGTTTAGTTCGTCCACTTTTACTACTGTAAAAACATGGCGGCCCCCGTAGAGAGGAGCCCCCTCTCCTCATGTAAATATACATCGATGGGCTCATTTAAGGGTCATGGAGAAACACATTTTATCAATTTTGTCACCAAGTATTGCAAAACAATCACCTACTGACATGTTCATTCATTTATAACCACCTAAATGTTTTATGTTTTCTAATCACTCTTAAATGAGCCCATGAATGTATATCTACATGAGGAGAGGGGGTCCTCTCTACGGGCGCCGCCATGTTTTTACAGAAGTGAAAGTGGCCGCACTAAACATCTTCCGCTTTAATGACAACTGAAGTCTAACAAAGGTC
>JAFBJT010110203.1:42897-56393 GCA_016785325.1 Chascanopsetta lugubris | reverse complement strand
AGTCTGCCTGTCTCCGTCAGCCTGACAAACTATGTCTGTGTGTGTGTGTGTGTGTGTGTGTGCGTGTGTGTGTGTGTGTGTGTGTGTGAGCGAGCCACTCTCTGTGGAGCTTGCTGAGCACAGCTAATCACTGAGTGGAGCATCTTGGAGCCCTGTGATGTCCTGTGAGATTTCCAACAAAACACACAGGCATGGACAATCCCCCCCCCCCCCCCCCCCCCCCCCCCCCCTACATCAACCCAGCCACACACAACACACATATGCACACACACACACACACACACACACACACACAAACACACACACTCACACAGGGGAGCTGGGCTGCCTGAGGCCACAGGAGAGGAAGAAGAAAGGAACTCATTTGTGTTGTGCTTGAAGCCTCCATCTCTGCCTCTCCTGTGAGAGAGAGAGAGAGACAGAGAGAGAGAGAGAGAGAGAGAGCGAGACAGAGAGAGAGAGAGAGAGACGGAGAGAGAGAGAGAGACAGAGCAGCAGTTTAAATACATGAGTGTTTACACTCCCGTGCTTGAATGATACAACAGGTTTAATTTAACGCCGTACCCTTTGGATCTCCTCTGTGGACTCGTGCCGCGCGTCAGAGTTTGATGGGAACGAGGCTTTCGCTTCCCATTAGAATCCAAATGACAAGCTCGTTTCGCCCAACTGTTGATTAGCAGTGTGTCCCCTGATCCCCCCGCCCCCGCAGCCCCCCCCCCCCAACCCCCCCCAGTGTGTACACAACCTCCAGTGTGTACACAAGACCTCGACGCGAACTGACGCCTGTTGGACACACTGCAGCTCTCTACTGTAGTTTGAGGGGAGGGGGAAATGTCATGCATTGTTCCATCTGGATAATACCAGCCCCCCCCCCCCCCCCCCCCCCCCCCTCCCTCCTTTGTATATGTGCGGCGCAGTGACACGTGATTAAACCATGTTAGCTGCTGGTCGGAACATGACCTGGCTTTGTGACCTTGCACCTGACTGGGGCGTTAATGCGGCTCTGACACCGCGGTGATACCCAAATACACAGCACGTGCTTCTGCCATCGAAAGTTATTGGTTAAAGGTGCACGTGTGTACGATTTGGTGACATCTAGTGGTGAAGGTGCATTGCCCTTCCGAGCCTGCAGGGGAACCTACGGTAGCGCTCGGCCGTCTTTAAAACTTAAAACGCGTGCAGTACGTCCACTCTGGGCTACTGTAAAAACATGGCTGCCCCCCGTAGTGTGGACCCGATTAAAGGGTTCGTTTAAGGGTAATGGGAAACAAATGATACGTTTAGCCGAATGTAAACCTATGAAAAATTTATCGTTGTGGAATCTCCTTTCCAAGTGACAAAAATGACCGAAATGGTATATGCACTGCACCTTTAATCCAAAAAAAAGATTCTACACTCATAAAAGCATCAATATTATTCTGTTCTTTTATGACCACAAATAGAAATGTAGATGATCTCGTCTAAATCCAAACAGACTGGCCCTTTAAACTCATGGCACATCATTCGCTGACTCTATTGCTCAGAGTCATGTTTGTTTTCTTAATCACAATCCTCAGTTAATCAGCATTCAAATCAGCCTCCCTGCCCTGGTGGTGCGGCTTCACTCCACCTGCAGTGAACAGGGGCTGAAGGCGTTGGACATGATGTAACCTTGTTCGTCTATAGATAGCTTCTGCTGTGTAAGTGACATTCACTTTGCTGACTTTCTGCCTATTCTCTACTTGTTTCTGCTGTTGGGGTGGTGTTCACTTCAAAGACTGCATGTACTTCTCTGCTGGCGCTGCACACACACATACACACACACACACACACACACACACACACACACACACAGCTGGTGCGTGGCTACAGCTGAGGAAAGTGTACAGATGGTGTGTATTTGCTGTTTGCGGAGAATGAACAGGGCAAGGCCAGAAAATTGCACACCGTTCATTTTTAAGGTCAATACATATTCCGGAAGAACAGAGAACTTTGTTCTCGCTCCCTGGGCAGCGAGAACAAAGTGAAGTGGTTTTGTTCTCGCAGCCCTGGTTCGGAAGTTCTTGCAGCTTGTTCTTGACACATCATCTGGGCAGGACGTTGACCTTGTTCTCGTGTCCGACAGCTGTCGTGTGATTGGTCGGACGTGTGTTCTTGTTCCCGTCAAGTGTTTTTATCTCCCTGGCCAGAAAGAACTTTGCTCTTGTTCTCACAGCCTGGGGAGCAAAGAACAAAGTTCTCTGTTCTTGCTGAGTATGTATTGAACGTAAAGGCCAATACTTACTCCGCAAGAAGCCAGGACTTTGTTCTCGCTCCCAGGGCTGCGAGAACGAGAACAAAGCTCTCATTGGCCAAGACATAACATACTTCAAGAGGAGTCGGAGCGCCGGGGCGGATGGGTGGGTGGATGGACGGAAGCGAGGTGGAGGGAGGGAGGGAGGGAGGGAGGGAGGGGGAGGGACTGACGGATGGATGGATGGATGGATGGATGGATGGAGGAGAGGCGGCAGGAGCGGATGTTCCGTCGGGGCGGTCGGTGCCGTAGCCGGTGTGGCGCGGGTCCGGGACTGCGACACACTTATATATATATATCAACTTGCAGTTCACAGGGTGGCCACCGGAGGCTGTTTTTCCAAAGTGAGTCAAGCCCCATAGACTCCCATGCTGGAATGGTTTCACTTCAGAGGTGCATGAAACATGTTTAAAGCCTGGTACGACGTTTTTTTTTCTTTTTCACCCTATAGAGGTTTGAAATTGTGCAGAATTAAGGGGCGTGGCCTCACGTTTGACACCTTGTCCGACCCGACACCTGGTCGTGTGGATGCTGCGACATCATCTCCAAATTGCCCGCTGCCCCTCAGCATGTATCCTGGGTATCGAACACGGCAGCGTTGGAGAGGGAGGTTCCAAAAAAAAAAGAAAAAAGAAGAATCCAGCCTGAAATCAAAAATAAATTCTGCCACATCAGGTTCCCTGCGCGGCAGTCAAACCGTCCTGGGACACGCCCACTCTGATCCTTAAACCCCGAAACAGCCTCTCCGCTGGAATATAATGGGCTCCTCTCTTCTATCCCTTTTACGGCATTTTCTCGCTCTAACTCTGCCTCGGCCAGGGAGGAAAGGAGGGTGGGTGGGGGGAGTGGGGGGGGGGCGGGGGGGGGGGTTCAGAGACAGATTAGAGACCCCCCTCTGACTCCACAGATGGACACTGCCATCCCCCCCCAACCCCCCACCCCCCTCCTCCTCCTCCTCCTCCCACTATGAAATTCCTCTCTGATCACACACACGGCTCTTTATGTCCATAAAGCAGAGCTGTGAGTGCAAACCATTTGGCTCCGCCGCACGATACAGCAGGTATCCTCAGTAAATAGATATGTTGGTGCTATGTTTTACTGTCGGCCATCTTTGCTTTTACCACTCAATTCCCTTTCATACGCCAAAGATCTACCAATGCCTCCTCTAATGCACGTTGGAGTGCTGAGTCGCACTCACGTGAAGCATACTCTGAACCTCCCGGTGCCGGAGATATGAGCCGTATAGGACGACTCGTACTTACTAAGCGAGCTCCTGATTTCCTGCATTATAGCTGACACAGCGAAAAAAAAAAACAAAAAAAAAATCCAGGATGTAACAGAAGGGGTGTAATGGAGCACAGCGAGGGGGCAAAGGTGAGAGGAAGGGTGCAGGGAGTTCTCATGTTAGATAGAGTTCAGGAGCTATAGTGGAATGGAGACTATAAGAATTAAAGGTGCAGTGTGTAAAATTGTGGTTATTGTCACTTCTTGAAATATTACATTTACATAATGACACTTTTGGCCAATGATCAACTTTAGAGGTGAATGAGACGTGTTTAAAGCCTGGTGCAAGCCACTCTTTTGGTGTCAAACAGTCACGTTTTAAATGTTTGAGTCTATCAGGGTTTGAAATCGTGCAGAATGAAGGGGCGTGGCCTCTTGGAGGACACCTGGCCCGACCTGGTATGTTACGTGGAGGCTGCAACAGCACCATGGGCCCACCCACAGCTCTGCCCGTGTTCCCCCCGTTTCACTTAAAAAAAACAAAAAAAAACAAAAAAAAACAGGAAGTAGGAGGAGTAAGGCATCGGCAAGATGGCGACAAGTGAACCGCCCATACGAGCCTCTGCAGCAGCCTATGGCTGCGTGCGATCTATGGCTGGAGTGTATGATGGTACGCAAAGCCAAGATAAACAGGAAACATTTTTAAAAAGCATGGCGTCAGAGGAGAGATACGAGGCCAAGTCAACACTTTCCCTCAGATGCATTTTATTTAATGTAACTCAGACTCAATCACTGAATTGCATTTCTGCGCCTCATCCCCTGCAGGTCACAGCAGGTCTGGATTAGTTAAACCGAGGCCGCCTGCGATGAAAACTGAGGACTGCTTAGAGGTGGGTGGATCTGGAAATGAAAAGTTCATCTGAAGGATTTTATATTCCACATCTCTTGATGTATGCTGGCGGTAGGTTGCAGGCTCATTCGGGCCATCTTCAAGGTCCAATGAGGACAAACCAGACTGCCGGCGCTCTGTTTACACAATCACTGCAAACGGAGAGAAATATGGCTTTTTTGTTTTGTTTGTTTTTTTCTCAAACGAGCAATTATGTCCTTCACGGTCGTGTTATTGCATCATCATCGTCATTACATGTTATTGTTTGTGCATTCTGACCCATAATTCCATTATCTTGCATGTACTATTTCTGGCCATTGGAGAGACTTGACTAATATCTGGGCTTTGGCCATTAATCTGTGGCCACTCAGCCCTGCCAAGAACAGATTGGCACTGCAGGCCACCCACAGGAGGTTTCTCTAAAAAAATGGCGGGGAGGAAAACAAAGGGTAAAAAAAAACAAAAACATATTTAATCCAGTCATGCTTGTCACCAAACACGAGGCCGTGTGCAGCCATTTCCACAACTGCCAAGTGGTATTATGGGGATTTTTCACAGAGGAAATGAGAAAAATAACATTTCTTCACTGTCTAACTTCCACTCGACACATGGTCGACACAAAAATGTGATTCATGACATGTAATTTCAAGTGATTGTCTCCCAGAAAGTCTCGAGGAAACAAGGGAATACAGTTAGACCGAATTAGCCAAAATATGCTTTTATTTTGAAGTGCTTCTCTTTCCTGTGTGTGTGATTTTGTCATGTTAGGATGGAGCCCAATCAAGCCTATAGCTGATCAGGTAGCCTCTGTTTACAGCGCCCCCCCTCCCCCCTCGCTTTCTTATCCTTCAAAATAAAAGTCCCGCTTTAGAAAACCACCCCCATTTGTTTACAGTCCAGTTTTTACATTTTCAAATATTATTACAATTTTTTTTAAAATTTTGTGTGCAGAATGTTAAAAGATTTTTCCGGCACACATTTGATAATGACTGATTATACAATTATATCGTTGTCTTGATAAGACGGTGTTTGGAGTAACTGCTACTGAAATAACGATGATGTGGATAATACATCAATAAATAGCCCATAATATGTTCTCAATCATTTCATCGAATGATTACAACAGCCCTTGATATAACATAGCTTGTTCTGCTCCCTGCTAACAATCTGTGTTTCTTGTGTGGCCCCTATACCCCCTTGAAAAAAATAATTGCCCACCCCTGGAATATACAGTGTGCGTATGAGTCAGGAGTGTGACGTTAAGACTTTGCCTAATGGGCTCCGTCAGGTGTACGGCCCTAATCCACCCTGTGTGCAGGGGTTTGTGTGTCTGCAGGGGGGCTAATCCCTCACTCAGACCCCGCCATTAACCCCCTACCTTCTCTTTCTTTCCTCCATCCTTTCTTCCTCACTCTTTACGTGGCCGCTGCAGGCCCCCTCCCCCCCCTCCCCCTCCCCCTCCTTGCTGTGACGCCCCCCAGTCCTTCCTCTCCGCGGTCGCCTTGCCCTCCCACTGACTCCTTTCCTGCCTTTCGAAGCCATTCTTCCCATTCTCTGGTCACCGTGTCACCGAGCAGACGCCAATTTAGAGGCAGGAATGCTCACCACGTCCTCCTCTTAAACACCTAACGGCGGACATGTTAACAAGCTCGGCCATTCTGATGAGGTTAGGAAAGGTTAAAGCACCCCCCCCCCCCCCCCCCAACAAACCCCCCACCCCCACCCCCGCCCCTGCTCATGCTGAACTCGTACTAATCTCGGAAAGTCCGGTGATTCATCGTCGCCTGATTCCCGCCGGTTTGAACCGGCCAGGGACGTTTGGTTGTTCACCTTTTAAACACCAGGCAGTGTTTTGACGGTTGTTGGGGAAAGTGAATTTAAACACACTCACCCTGCAGAGGAAATCAGTACGTTAAAGGTGCGGTGTTGTACGATTTGGTGACATCTATTGGTGAAGTTGCACGTCGTATCCGTCAGCTCACCTTACCCGTTTGAGCCTGCTAGGTTGACGCTGGTTGACGTCACCCAAATCGTACACACTGCACCTTTAAATGCCATCACATTGCGCATGTCATCTGGCTCCGGAACGGAAACCGTGCATCTCATCCATTGAGAAAACTCCGTCGGCAGTGGACTTTGTGTGTTTCCACTCATCCTTCCCCAGCCTTTGGGAAACACTTTGTAACCTGAAAAGTGCCAGTATCAATAAAGATATGATTGGATTATTATAGAGTTACAAAGTCGCGGAGTTCACTGCCAGGCTTTGTATCAGTTTGCCAAAAGCAAATCATAACAAAGTGGACGGTTTGGTCGGCAGCTGAATAGGTCGGCCCTGGAAAGGTCCAGAGATGACATGTTGAAAAAAGGAGACTCTTGAATGTTGGGGTGTGCATGAAGAACGGTGGATGTTTACATAATGGAGGTCATCGATTTTTACAAAGCTATGGACACACCCCCGTTTTGGAACGTTCCTTCTCTGCAGCTAATAAATCCGCTGCTCTGCAAACAACGTATTTCCCGTTTGAGAGTCTGAACGCTGATGTGATGAAGTACATTTTCAGGTCAGGGAAGAATCTGTGTGTGAGAAAGAACAAAGATGGAAGATAGTATCCTAAAGGCAGAGTTCACGCCGATTGTGGCTCAGCATGAATGAATGCAGCGCTCTCACTCGTTTGAATGGACCCTGCACTGCTGCATCGTGGGGGTCCTGGTACTGTGGGCTCCAGAGACACAAAGCACAGTGTCTGCAGGAGAGGGAGGATGGATGGATGGATGGATGGATGGATGATGTCGCCGGACAGACCTAATGATTAAAGGTGTAGTGTGTAAGATGAGATCTGCAGAAATGTAGTTACAGAACAATTAAACTGACATTTTTACAAATGTTTACACATGTTACATAATCCCCTTGATGTATGACTGGCTTTTTACATTGCCTTAAAGGTGCAGTGTGTAAGATTCCTGTCATTTTTGTCACGAAAATATTACAAAACAATGAGAACCAATAATCAGCTCAATGTCTTATTTTTTCCCCATTACCCTAAAATGAGCCCATTAGTGTCTATTTACATGCGGAGCGGCTCCTCTCAATGGAGGCCGCCATGTTTTTACAGAGGTAAAAGTGGACGCACTGAACATCTTGACTCTGTCGAGTTAAATCCCGCACACCGCCGAGTGCAGAGCGCTGTCTCGATCGCATTACAGTCATAATTACACAGCGCTGACCAGAGTGATACGTCCCTGCGGTGCACCCCCCCCCCCCCCCCCCTGCCCCCAACACTATCACGGCACGTCAAACAAACACACAGCAGACACGCAACAGAGGGAATATCACATCACACGTCACCACACTGAGCGCGTGAGTTACCGACGGCACCGCGACAGCAGCACCGACTCTGGCTCAGGCCCTTTGTGTTTGATTTGATGACCGAGTCTGTTTACAAGAGTGTTCGTTTTCACGTGGGAAGTCCAAATTGAGACAACGCCACACACCGAGCACAACAACAGTGGACACAGAATGGCGGCTCGAGCCGGAGATATTGGACTTTGCCAAATGAATCCGGAAGGGGTCTCGGCGTATCGTCGGACGTTGCCCCCGGAGGCGACGGATATACGACGTGCAACTCCGCCTCCAGATGTCACCGAGATCTGACCCACCGCACCTTTGACGTAACCGCGGCGACCGCTGCACGTCGTCGGCGCGGTGCGCGGAATTCGCCCCGCGCACCGCGCCGGCCATTTCCCCCTTTCCTGCCCCCCAGCCAGAATCCCGCCTGTCTGCTCGTCTCTGTCGCCGCAGCCCGTCACTCACACAAACACCAGGCAGCCATTCTCTGATGTGATGGGTCATAATGACCATGTCGGCACATGCGTGTTATATTCTGTATTTTCACTGCTGACAAGGACCAGACCACCACGCTAAATATAGAGTTTTCTTTCCTGTCTCTAATTAGTGATACAAGCGAAGAGGTGACAGGAATTAATTAGTGAGTCAAACTTTCCTGAAATTGTCTTGTGTAAAAGGGAGGGGTGGGGGGGCAGAGGAATTCCTTCACAACGAGACAGTGGGGAGAGGGGGTCGGGGTGGGGGTGGGTGGGGGGGGGGGGTGGTGGCAGAGGCAGATATTGGAGATAAAGCCCATCCCAACAGAACCACTGATCTCTTCAGGATCACTGAACCTCACAGGGACCAGAGCTTTGTGCTAATGAGCCAAAACGCCTGGTCGTCCAATAGGAGTGGAAGCGCATGTAGAGTCCTCATAAGGAGAGCTGAGCAAGTGTGTGTGTGTGTGTGTGTGTGTGTGTGTGTGTGTGTGTGTGTGTGTGTTCTGCAGATGTGTGTACCATGAGCCCACACCCTACATTGTACATAGTAGTAATAGAACAATGTATCTATCTATGTATCTATGTGTCTTTCTATTTACCTGTCCATCTATCCCTGCATCCACAGCATGGAAATAAACAGGAATGTATGTGTGTGTGTGTGTGCGTGTGCGCGTGTGTGTGTGTGTGTGTGTGTGCGCGTGTGTGTGTGTGTGTGTGTGTGTGCGCGTGTGTGTGTGCGTGTGTGTGTGCGTGTGTTTACTGCAGCTATCAGCGCGAGATAACCAGATACAGGAAACCAGCTGATTAAAACAACATGTTGAAACAGGTGGTGGAGTCTGTGTGTAAAGCAGCAGCAGCAGCAGCAGCAGGACGTCCTCCTTCAGCTCTAATGTGAGATAGTCACCTGATTTAAGAATAACACAGTGATAAAAACAGTGTGAGCGAGACAAAGCGGCACACGGCGCTGACATCAGCTGAATGGTGGATCACGGATTCTGTGAATCTCATCTGAGGGGTCTGATGTTTTTAATGCGCTGCCACAAACTGTACAAGTCACGGACAGCTTTACGACCACTAACTCAATACAGCGCTCTGTGTGTGTGTGTGTGTGTGTGTGTGTGTGTGTGTGTGGTGCTCAGTGAACAAAGCAGCTGATAACATCCACCTGCTGGATCACACTGTTTTCAATACACTCACATTGTAAACAAGTGATACCAGCATTTAAAGGTGCAGTGTGTAAGATTTCAGTCATTTTTGTCACTTCCACAAATACAACAAAACAGTTACATGCTGACATTTTCATGGATTTATAATCCGCTACGTGATTTATTTTTTCCCCCCGTTACCCTTAAATCGGCCCATTGATATATATGTATATCGACACGAGGAGCGGCTCCTCTCTACAGGGGCCGCCATGTTTTTACAGTAGTAAATGCGGATGTACACAACATCTCTTTTTTTTATTGACAACTGAAGTCCACCATAGGTTCTCCTGCATGTTCAGAAGGGTGAGGGGTGAGGTGATGGATACTTCGTGCAACTTCACCTCTAGAGGTCACCACATCTTACACACCACTGCTCCTTTAAAACATCATACCGAGCGATGATTGAGCCTTTCGATTCCGCTCACCATCGTTCTGTTTTGAATATCAGAGTCATCTGGCTTTACATATTGATATATGATATATTTTTTTTCTCTCTCTCTTTGTTTTAACGACGTATTGATCGGATGGACCCTACTTTATCCACTGACCACACGAGTGGAGAGCAGCAACAATCCACCTCTATTCAAACACACCCACTGTGTTTGTGTGTCTGTGAGAGAGTGGGTGGATGATGGAGGTGATGGAGGTCGGAGATAAGAAAGGAGAAAAGAGAGTGTGAGAGATGTTTGGCGCTACAACAGTGAGTTGGCTGGGCAGAGGAGAAGAAAGGAAGGGCGGAGGGGGGTGGGGGGGGGTGGGGGGGAAGGGGGGGGGAGGGGAGGGGCGAGTGACAATGGACAGAGATGAAAAAGTGAGGAATCAAAGAAACAGATTGGAGATGGGGGGGGAGTGATTTTTCTCTCCGTGCTTCTCTTCGCTCACCTCCTCCAACCTCGCTCTCTTCTACCTGCGTGAGGCGCCGGCCAAATCATAGACATTCCTTTAATTGATCCGATGGACTATTATGGGATGGCAAGAAATGATCGAACTGGTGCCGGACGTTGTGAATCGCAGACCGTGGGTGACTTCAGACGTTGGCTATTTAACTGCGTTTTAGCGACGTTGATGTTTACACAGATCAGTGAAGCTATTTAATTTACGTTGTCATATCGTTTTTACACAGTCAGACATGTTTAGATCATGAGCACATTTTCCTTAATTTAATTAGCTCATCATTCATATTTGTTTAGATTTTATTTGGAAAGGTGACTCAACGATAACAACAACAACAACAACTATAATAAACAATGTTATTGAATCGAAAATAATTTGAACAAGTATTCAAAATACACCTTGAGTCTTTTGTGTTACATTACACCCGTTAATCTTTTACTGTCAACATAAGACTGGCCAGCAGGTGGCGCTATGCAGTGAGTAAGGCTGCTGCCCTGAGGAATGATCCACTGTGTCAGAACGATGCAAGAAAACTTGGGTGCTGTCACCCATACGGGAATGGGGCTAAGTGGGATGACGGCCAGCAGGGGGTGCTGTGATGTGACCCTGACGAAAGCGAGGTCAAAGGTCGGGCGAGTTAAACTGACGCCGCCAGCAGGGGGGGGGGGGGGCGCTGCCCCGTGAGCGAAGCTCAATCCGATTGCTCATACAGGACCGGTCCATTGGCTGCTTCCTGCACAGTTTAAGGCGTAGAACCGGAGGAAGTAGAAACCGTGCCACTTCCTGTTTAGCCATCCAACTGCACACAATGCGTGAACCAAAGCATAACTTTGCCGATAGTTGCCCAAGCCTCAGCTGTTGTCCGTAAAATGTCTGTTGTGGAATTTTTTTGAAGTCTGGCAAACATTTGGAAAAGTGAAGGTTCTTTGCTCTTGTTATTCTTCGTCTTCTTGTCAGCGCCTTCAAGGACGCTCGTATGCCTCCGATTTCAGAGGGAGGACGATAAACGTCTCTTTGCACAAAGCAGCTAAACTGAGAAATGCGCTCAACACACGTTTGCTCGTTGTTTGCCGCGTGGCTTTGATCCAGCCAAAGTCTCATTGAGTGTAACTTCTCGGCGTGTAACTTTCACGTGTCAGGGCCGCCGGTGACAGTTATTTCTGTTTCTCGCCGATCACAGCCCGAAGTCATTTCAAATTAAGAGATTGATTTTCAAAGTAAAGTTCTCGAAAGTATTTAGCGTTGAAATTGAAATTCAAGATATTTGGTGAGAACCTGTGAGAGGGGTGAGGATGGAGGGGCAGGACGCACAGACAGAGGCCTTTCCCTCGTCGCCATCTCGTTGATACCTAACTCCTCCTACTTCCTGGTTCATCCCAAAATGGGCAAAGAGGCGGAGCACAGGTCCAGCTGGGTTTGTACCAGGCTTTGAACATGTTCAATTCACCTCTAGAGTTGAACATGGGAGTCTATGGGGATTGACTCGCTGTTGGAGACAGCCTCTAGTGGCTACCCTGTGAACTGCAAGTCTTTCCACTTGTATTTGTCATTGTCCCTAAAAAAAATTTTTTTTTAAAAGACAGACAGACAGACAGACACATAAAATAATTAATTCTACAATTAGTACTGTGATGTCCCTAGATAATGATTATCATCATCAACTCTCTTGGCCTCAGTTTGGGTAAAAAATGCTCCGGTGCTCGACCTCCTGAATTAAATCAACAGAGCATGATGCCGTGTTCATGCTGCTAATCTAAAATCATCTGAAATGAACATTTGGAACGTGACAGGTGGTGCTGATGAGGATGTTCTTCAGCTCGCCTGACACACAGCTGCGCGGGTTCGTCTGAATAAATGAAAAGATAAATAAATAAATAAATAAATACCCCCCCCCCCACACACACAAATGTTCCGAGGTATATAGCAGTCACTCATCGTCGCCGAAGCGAGAGCTGATGCTCTGCATCTGGAGCTGTGACTCCGCCCTCCCTCGTCTGACCAGGCAGGCTAATCCCCACAGATTCATTAGTGGCTCCTCCCCCGCTGACTCTGTAAATGTCACACAGAGAGGAGAGCGACAGGAAGAAGGAAATGAGAGCAGACAGAAGGCGAAAGAAGAGGAAACGTAGCAGAGATAGAGCAGGAGAGCTCTTCCCCCTCTTTAATTAACAATTTCAATCATGACAAGCAGATAATGTGGCAGATTCATTATGTTCGACACCGTCTCCGGCTCTGTTTGATTTATTCAGCCGTGGGTTCCGCACAGTGGGGCCACCTGTTGGGGTCCGGCTCCAACATGGACGACCACATACCGATATTTGTTCAAGTAGTTTATTTGATGGCATTTCCAGATCATTTTCAATTCATTCTCACACTAAAAATACAATTCATCAAACAAGTGAATGTGAAATATTCACTTAAAAAAAAAATCTATGATCAGTTTTTTAAAATGCTTTTACTATATTAAAAATAAAAACAAACACTCGACTGCTCCTTTAAAATTCAGTTACAGGATTTTTATTGGCACAATTAGAGGTGTTATATCTTCCATCTTGGATCATACGGAATTATAAACTCATCACATATTGATGTGATATATGATGAATAATGAGGACGCTAATGGACGTGGGGGTTGGGGGATAATTGAAGTGGCTCGTGCTCGTTTGAGATTGAGTTCATCTCTGTAAACTGACCTGCTCCATATGAAGCCAAACATAATATTCATACTGTTTATGTAACAGTTCAGTTGTTTTCTTCTCTTTTTTTAGACGGGACCCCCCCTGGAGGATTTCTGGGTGTGGACTTCCTTTGGAGTTTGTCTGGATTGGACAGCTGTCAGCGGTAGGACCCAACTAAATTCTCCCCTTCCTGAAATGACGGTTTTTGATCACTGTGCATCACCACCAGCGATGGCTCTCTCCACCAAAAGCTTTTTTTCTTTTCTTCCTTTTTTAAATATTTCTGTAGTTCTGCTTTCTTTTATCCTGAGATTTTTGGAAACACAACCTGTATCCTAACACCTGGCTTGTTTGGAAACTCTGCTGACTTTCTTGTGGCCGGTGAGAGTTCAAAAAAAAAGTGCAGATGCTCTCATTTGAATATTTACAACTTCTCTCTCTCTCTCTCTCTCACACACACACACACACACACACACACACACACACACACACACACACACACACACACA
>JAFBJT010110203.1:29624-39962 GCA_016785325.1 Chascanopsetta lugubris | reverse complement strand
ATATACAGGAAATGAATAAAATGCTCCTTTGCATAGAGACATATTATAACACCGTGCTGCCGGTTGCTTATTTACACAATGCTCGTTAACGAGCTGGTTATTTGCCATTTTGTGAAGCCGCCCACGGTAATGAGCGGGAAGAGGCAGAGGTGGTGCTGTGCAATCTGCTCCTCCGGCGGAGGAAGGAAACTTCTCTCTTTGTGTCTCTCTCGCCCTTTTGGCCTCCACCTGACGCTCTTGACCACTGATGAAGCTCCCGCACCAAATTCCATGACAATCCATCCAATCGGTGGCATTTCACTGCCCGAACGGAAAATGTCAACTTCCCCGTGGTGCCCGAGGAAAAGTCAGGGGATCCTCGAGTCGTTAGGGTTCATCCTCTCAGGATGGAAGTCTGAGTGAACATTTTCAAATTCACCCATTCGAATGTAGAGGAATTGAATCAAATGGGCACATTCCATAACTTTAAAATACGCGATGCATGAGGTCGTGGGTTTGATTCCCAGCGTCGTCATCCACTTTCAGATTTATGATGGATTGGATCAAAGTGTTTGCGAAAATAAGTTGTTGAAAACAATTCTATTGTCAACACAACCAATCATTTGATCCAAACCGAGCAATATGATTGGCTGTCGCCTGAGTTGACCCGCCTCTCTGAGTAAACACTCTCGTACGGTACATTTCTTTTGACCTAAAATGTATTAAATTCTTTTATGTTTGTAATTTAATTACATTTTTGTATTGATCATACAGATCACATGTCACCTCAGATGTGGCTGTCTTCCTGGCACCCTTTCCTCCACTTGGCTAAGAGTGTGCATTATCACGATCTCAAGAACAAACGCACTGTCGTTACGCGAAAGCATAAACGGCCACTAGGGGGCTTTGTCGCCTGAATGCTAACAAGTCGTGTGGGAGCTGTTTGTAACGTGTCCGATACCCGCGGAGGACTGTCGCGGACCAGCTGACGTTGCCTCGCGATTGCATCATCTCGGGTGGCTGTGGCTCTGGAGGGAGGAGTGGGTCGTCCACTAATCTGGTGACGTGCGCGTGTCATGGTGCCCTTGTGCAACACACTGAAGCAGTGCGTGAATGGCAATGACTGATTGCGTTATCATCTTCTGGGGAAACCGCGAACCAATAGGTCCATTCGCTTTCCTCTCAACATTGACCTTCGCGCACGTCTTTTCGACTCTATGAAATATTCTTTCCTCCGTCTCGTCCAGCTAAAGTTTTTCCAGTCAACTTTCGACACTTGACACCTGACACCTGCTCGCATATCCGCCGTCAAACGCCGGCCTTCAGACGTTCCCCTGCTCCTGATATTTGCCTAAAGGCACAGATCATGTTCGCTGATGTTCGCGTTCGCCAAGGCGGCGGAATAATATATTCGATTCAGCGGCTCGATTCGAAGCTTCGTGGGTGGATGTTTGGGCGGGCTGACCCCATCGTCGCTGCTATCGGCAGCTGTGACGCGCCACATTCTGGACCCGGCACAGCCATTCAACTAACTCCGCTGTCAGTCATTAGACTGAGTGAGTGATTCTTCATCGTCGTCGTCGTCATCATCATCATCATCCATCACGGCGTGCCTCGGAAAACAGTCTGCAATGATGTAAATTGTCGGATAAATGCTTTGTCAGCAGCTGCACATCAGCACTTATCATTAATCGAACCAGTTGCTGTTACTGCCTTTCTACAGCATTTGATATTGTAGAGGAAAATGAGGTCCTCACATTTACATCAGCAGCGGGCACTCTGTGTGGAGGCGGCCATGTTGGAACACTCGATTTTCATACAGTGGCCCGGAATGGACAAACAGTATGAGTTCTAGTGAGAAGTGAAAGCTAGCATATTTGCTTCCACATGCTTGTGTGAGAATCATAGCACGTGAAACTCCACCACTAGATGCCACTAAATCCTACACACTGTACCTTTAATTGAGACACCGATAGGGGGCGCTCTATCGTGCCAACCACGAGAGAGTCCCGGAGGCCAAAGCATGTGACATGTGACGTCAACAACCAGCACTGGTTCTGTTGGCGATGTGATTTAGCAGCCACCATTTTGGCTCTGCTGATCCCAGTGGAATAGAAAACATACCTCTGATTCCAGCGGCTGATTAAAATTGCAACTCCCTCTCTCGCACATTTGCTCAGAGTAATGCTGAGTCATGCGGCGTTGGAGGTGTTGTTATCGCCTGCGCATGAGTTCATGTGTTCACACCGTCACGGAACACGTTTGACACATGGTGACAACACGTCTAGATGTGACTCTGCCGCAGCAGCAGCAGCAGCAGCAGCAGCAGAGGCAGGGTGAGAGGGTGAGAGGGTGAGAGGGTGACTGGGGCGAGACACGGGCACCGGGGGCCACACAAATGATCTTCTCCAGGCCTCGCCGCAGAAGTCAAACAGTCAGAGGAAGGAATGCAAATCAGCTCTTCCCCGGCTTCTCCTCCGCTCACTCCATTCATATTTTCCCCGAATCTTTTTTGCAAACAACTCTCGTCTCGCCGTGAAAACGCCCGGCCTCTCCGAGCTGTGGGGACGACTCCGCTCAGACTCGGCGGCCCAGGACCCCACCGAGCAAGTCGCTGATTCGGTCGCGCTCTTCCGCTCCGGAAACGACAGTTAGCATCAATTTTTAAAAAAGCGAGTTGACAAAAGTCGGGAAACGGCTGCTTTCTGAGCGAGAAGCCCAGTGGAGGTGAGAGAAGGGAGTGAAAGGCAGCGCGGTCTTCTGAATTTAAAGGTGCAGTGTGGCAGATTATACTTATTTTCACCTTCAGGTAATTTTTACTTTCTTTTAACCTTTACGCCAAAATGAGCCACTTAGCGCGTGCTGGCGTCAGGAGCGGGTCCTCTCTATGGGCGCCGCCATGTTTGGACGTACTAAACACCTCCTGAGCTTTACTGACCCCTGAGGGCTACCGTAGCTTCTCCTGCATGCTCAAAGGGGAAGGATGAGGTCATGAACACAACACGCAGCAAAGTGGTGCACACTGTACCTTTAATTCTAACTGAAGGGCGTCACAAAGTCCCTCGCGCTGCACCTTGGAGGACATGGCGATCAGGCCCGTAAAAAGGACCGGAGCACATCCGAACCTGCCTTATTGTAATTACGACACGCAACCCGCCCTAATTAACATATGTACATCTCATTTCTTTGGCTCGGCGCCAGATACACATTGAGCCAACAAGGCCGAGCGGCTCAGAGCACGAGGCCACATGTTTCCATTCACTGCGGCAGTAGTAAATATATATATATATATATATATATATATATATATAGTATATCCACCCCCACTCGAACAGAACGAGATAAACTGTCATCACAAAGGTAAAAGCCTCGACTCCATTTGGTCAATATCCTCCAATCTGCCTTCAAATAGCAGCAAAGGTCAGTGAGTGAGGAGGCTGATTAGCTTGCAACAGAATTGCTGAGTCACTCTCTCTCTCTCTCTCTCTCTCTCTCTCTCTCTCACTCTCACTCTCGCTCACTCTGTTTGTTAGTGCAAAGGCTTCACAGGCTTTTGACCCAGGAAAGCTTCGCTTTGACACCGAGCTGCAGAGCCAGGAAAGAACGAAGGAACGAAGGAACGAATGAATGAATGAATGAATGAATGCGCCTTCACAAGCGAATGCACGGCAGCGCAACTGCTCCGTAGTCGGATTTAGCGCTCAGTCATGGAGAACATGGGTATTGTTTTATTCATCTCGGCTCTTTTGTGTATTTTCTTATTTGCTTCTTTCTTTAAAAAAAAACAAAAAAAACAAACAAACAGTGAATGAGGGTTGCGAGGAATGTGGCATCAACCCTCATCGGACAGAAAAAGTTATTCCGAACAGCCTCCCCTTGTCAGCTCGCCGGTCCCGCGTCCGGAGCGGCTGAGGTACTCTGCTCTGGACAGCGGGACGGTGCAAGTGGGACTGGGTCCAAACAAAGCAGCGCGCGCGAGAGAGAGAGTTGGGACGCTGGAGGAATCGGTCGCCGAGTGCCGTGGTTTTTGGACGTTTATCCATCCGACCCGTCTGGAGCGGCATCAATCCTGCGCGCTTTCGGAACGGGGGGGGGGGGTCACAGCCCCAGCGGGTGACGCAATGATGTGCGTGCTTCCCCTTCCTCAGCCAAATTGCACCACACACAACAGGGGGGCGGGGCGGGGGGGGGGGGGGGGGGGGGGGGGGGGGGGGGGGGGGGGGGGGGGGGGGGGGCCGAGGGACAGCGCGGTGGAATAGTGTGACAGGTTGAAGGACACGAGACGTGATTTGGTCCAGACCAGTGATTCTCAACTGGTGGGTCCACATTGTAATGCTAATAGCGTTTATCGCCATTAAAGAAGACATCATGTCGGCACGGAGGGTAAAAAAACCCCACGTGCCGTGACGTCGTGCGATTCCTGAATTGTCGGCGCTACGATAAGTTGTGCTCGATCTTTTTCTCAAACAAACCGAACCGCATGAATGAGGGGGGGTGAGAAGAGACAGACGAAGAGAGTTAATAGACGTGTGGCTGGTGTAATGAGTGTGTGGGTGTGTATGTCTGTGTGTGGCGGGGGGGGGGCGGGGGGGGGCAGGTTAGACAAGGACACAGAGCTGCGCTGTAATTACCGAGTCCCTTCACACCAACTTATCGGGTCTCATTAACCAGACCTCCGGAGTCACTCTGTGCCGGAGACGGCGTGTGTGTGTGTGTGTGTGTGTGTGTGTGTGTGTGTGTGTGTGTGTGTGTGTGTGTGTGTCTCGTCCTCTTCATCTTTCTCCATTCTCCTCTCCAGCCCTATCGCCCTCCACTCATCAGCGCGTCTCCACGTGTTAAAGCAGTTCTCGCGACAAAACGGCTTTATTAGCGGCGCTCAGCCCGCTCGCTCTGCCCCGCGTGCGCGCGGCCCAGCGTGCGTCCGCCGCGTCCAGGTCGGAGCCCGCGGCTCCGAAGTCAGCAGACTCTGCTTTCTGGCTCCGGCCTCTCGATCCGTCCTCGTGTCGTTGGCCTCTCGTGGCTGCGACACCAAACCCCTGTCGCGTGGAGCAACAGTCTGCTGCTCCCTGCGCTGCCTGGTAAACAGACACTCAGTGGGGGGCGGGGGGGGGGGGGGGCGGCGGACCGAGGGGGGGGGGGGGGGGGGGGGGGGGGGGGGGGGGGGGGGGGGGGGGGGGGGGGGGGGGGCTATAGCGGCTCGATACCAAAGCACGGCGGCTATTATTAATCAACACTATATCTGATTTCTGTAACACCAAACAAATAGTAGATGGATGTTGAGGTTCGTGGTGCTTTAACTTGAATGTTGAACTCTGCTGTGGTGGGCCGGGGGGCGGGGGGGGGGGTCTGGGGGTCTTAACACTCCATCACATGTTTCCCTCATTGCCCACTCATTAGAGTTCAGGGGCCACGGAATTCGATCATGAAATCATAGCGTGATCCGCTCTGAACAACATCCAGTGTTTTGCAGTAAATCAAAATACATTTGCCTCGCTCTTACTTTTTCCTGTCAGTCCCATGTTGGGTTCACATCCCCGTTGTGCTCTGAATACGTTTAATTGATGACATTTAAAGCTAGCTTAGCATCAGCACTTTCGCGACAGAGGGATTAGCATTGCAGCAGTACACTGTCGTTGAACACAACTCTTAAATGGGCGACACGGAGGCTCGAAATGTCGTCCTCCGACCAGAAGGTCGTTGTTCTGGTCGAAGCAACGGATCCACATGATTGGACGCCGCGTGAACGGGTGAATGGCAGCAACTGACCACAGACAGAACGTAATGACTCATTGCTTCTAGAGGGTTTGAGAGCAGCGCTAATCAGAGTCGTATATTCTCCCCCGGACCGAACCCGGTCCGAACCCGGTCCGAACCCGGTCCGAACCCGGTCCGACCACCTGACCGCTCCCCCTCCCCCTGCGCGATACTCTGAGGGTCAGGGAGCCGACGGCGAAGCGCCGTCCGCCAGGATACGGTGATGAACGCTCACGTCATCGCGGCCTTAAACCTAAAAGAACCACATTAGAACAGCGGCCATTTTTTCCGAGCAGACCCCGGCCTCTGGTGCTCTGCTGCTGCTGCTGCTGCTGCTGCCGCTGCTGCTGCTGCTGCTGCTGCTGCTGCTGCTGACTGACACTGATGAATGACAATGGCGTGAGCCGGCAGTTCCCTGCCCACAGTCCGACCCAGAGGTGGCTTAATGACAGCTCTTAGCTACTTCGCGCTGAGCCGAGCTGAAGCATGGCGAGGTCGAACGATACACGTGATTTTCAGATGACTGTATCCAGGCAATATTGGGGAGTGGGGGGGTGGGGGGGGTGGTGGTGGTGGTGGGGGGGGGGGGTTGTTTTCAGGAGGGGGAAAAGCCCCACCCTGGGGGGGGGGGGGGGGGGGGGGGGGGGGGGGGGGGGGGGGGGGGGGGGGTTGTTATCAGGATGGTGAAAAGCCATACATCCACTCCCTTCCCATCAGCCCTCTGGTGAAAGCGGCAGCCGCACAACACAGCGCTGCCGTGCTTTTGGCTTGAGGCTGATTGGAGGAGACGGTGCAGGGAGGACAGCTCCCGCCACATTGACCTGTGACTCGCTCACCTCTGGCCGTTGTCTCCGCTTGAGCGGGTGAGCGCCTCTTTGGTTTTGTGGTGGTCTTATCGCGTCTCGCGTCATCCCACCTTTTCTTATCGCATCTCATCTCGTCGTCGAGCGAATCCCCGAATCAGTGCCGTGGCAGGTTTCCGCTCACCGCAGCAATTTGTGCCGTCGCTTGTGTCACTGACTCCTTTAAAGGTGCAGTGTGTACGCTTCGGGCCGTTTCTGGCAGCTCAAAAAATAGGACTCAACAATTACATGCTGACGTTTTCGTGAATTGATCATCACCTGTGTGTTCTATTTGTCCTCATTACCCGTAAATGAGCCCATTAATGTGTATTTTCATGAGGAGCGGGGGGCCTCCTCTCTACGGGGGGCCGCGTTAATGAGCGCTCTGAGTGGTGTGCCAGCCCTCTTTAAACATCCCACCCTGACGCAAAGTGGGAAAAGAGGCGGACTTTAAAAGCAGCATATGGCGGCGGAGCAGCTTCCGCTGATGTATCGTCACGGGAGATTCGCCTCCTCCTCCTCTGAAACGCTGCCAGATGTCCCTGTCCTCTCGGATGCGAGCGCCCGTCCCGCGTTCGTGGCGTGCAGTTGTTTGCAGCTGCGTCGCCGTGGCGACGGTAACGATAATGACCCTGATGTTTATGGCCGGGGAATTCATAACAGATGAGGAGGGTGACTGAAGAAGCCGCAGGTACGTGAATTAAACAGCAGCAGAACAACTGGATTCCAACTTGGACGTGTCGTCCTCCGCTCGGGTGGAGTTTCGTGTTTTTGAGGGAAAAAAATTTAGGAAAGAAAAAAGGAAAAAAAGTGATGAAAGAGCTTTGAACATTCCCACCTCCAAGAACAAGCTTTCATAATTTACTCATGTGAGCAGCTGAATGTCTGATTCCTCCTCCAGTCAGAGGAGGAGACGTCTCTGACCTCTTTACTTCTTTCTTTTTCTTTCTGTCTTTCTTTCTTTTTTCTTCTTCTTCTTCTGCATCTTCACTTTCTACATTTTCATCAGAGTTTCATCATCACTTCTTTTTTCCCGTTTCCACTCTGTCGCCGTGAAGACAAACAAACTGCAGACCAGCGCCTCTTCATCAGGTCCATATAGAAATAACATGGCGCTCAGCCGTGGACTCTCTGTGACCTCCAGCCGCAGACGAACCTCCCAGTTCATGAAATGTGATTGTTGATGTGCCTTTGAGCCACCAACGTCTTCAACAGTCAGAGTTTCTCTTCAGAGCTGCGAGAGAAGGAAGTGGAGTCTCGTTCGGTCTCAGAAACCAGGAATCAAGGACAATGAAGACGTCAATCTACCGGCATGATTTGCATATTCATGTGTTTATATGTGCGGGTGGGCGTGGTCAGTACACTTTGATAACAACAAATCATCTGTGTTGATAAACTGTTGTTTTCGATATGCAGATGACGCCATGCGGTACGACGCTTGGCGCTGAGGTTCTGGGACGTTTGTCTGACGAAAGACAAATAAAGAACTCAGCTCAGAGGGAAGGTGAGTGCAGACCCACCTCATCGGTGACCTCTGTTTGACCTCAGATTGTCCAGAATCCAGCACCAGGATCTTCTCACACAGCACGAGGCCCTGACCCTGACCCCGAACCCTAAGTCCTGTCCGACTTCACGAGGTCCAGACGAGTGTGTTGTCCGTGCTGTTGTTTTCAGACAGTAGAAGACAATTGTTTTGACAATGACCTTTTCTAATTCTCCCTTTGTTCACAAAAAGACATGTTTCCTTTGAAGACGACTGTTCTTATTCCTCTTTGATGAATCCAGCAGAGACAGAACATGTCACCGGTGAGACTAAAATGACCCCGGCTGCGGCTGCAGGTCCGGTTTTATCTTTTCAAACAAAAGTCAAAGTGGATTTGGACGTGACCCAGATGTTTGGTGTCATGTGCTTCTGACTCTGACTTTAATAGAGGAAGAATTCACGGTCGGCCTTTTGTTATCGTCTGTCCTTCATGTCAGGTCCTGGTCTCAGATCAAAGACTTGAATCCTAAAGTCCTCACGTGTTCTGCAGACCTGAATACTGATCACCGCCACCTCTGTTTTTAGTCAGAGTGTCGTCAGATCTGTTTTTAAAATGTGCTGCAGAGGAGTAACGAGATGATGAGATGTGACAGATGAAGAGTAATTAAGTCGCAGTTCACATTGTCGACGCGGCGCTTGACAGACGACTTGAGTTTCTGTTCTTTGAAGACGACTTGACCTCATGTTTGTTGACAGGAGCCGTGAAATCCGTCGTCTCCATCAGCAGTTGTGCCGCAGACAAGTTCCGAGGTGTGAAACTCGGCGAGACGACCTCCATCCTGACCTTTCCCCTGCTGACCTCTTACATTGTAAACCAAACAACTGCGTTAGCTACAATCAGAAAAGCTTCGTTAGGGTTTTTAATTAACAACTATTTCAGTCTCTGAACCTGTCACGTAAAGAAGTGAAACTAGACAACTGTGCACCCGTCGTATTTATAGTATATTTGATGGATTGATACTGTTGCTATGCGAAGTACCAGTTGTGCTGATATTCAACCTGTGGCTCGAAGCTATGAGTCCCTCTAGTGGCCAGTTTGGGTGCGACTGATACATTGTTTACACTCAGGAGAACTTTATCTGGGTGTGTTCGTCACACTTTGAGAAATGAACATTATTTCGGTATGATTTCCTCTGATTTTAAAAGTCTACTTTTAGTTTAACACGGTAAATAAAGTTATTTAAAGGTGCAGTGTGTAAGATTCCTGTCATCGACGCCAACGACAGACTGACATTTTCATAATCACCTGAATGTTTTCTTTTTTCCGTGACTCTCAAATGAACCCATTAATGTAGATTCACATAAGGAGTGCTCCTCTCTGTGGGGGTCAACCATAGGGGGGCGAGCGTGACTTCACCCCTAGATGTCACCAGATCTTCCACACTGCACCTTTAACATCATGACTCCTCCCTCTTCAGTCTCTCCGGCTCTTTGTGTCTCCACACATTCAAAATCACCTCGACAGAGAGGAGGCGACGACAGCGAGTCCACCCCTCGCTCAGAGTGAGAGTGAGCAGATTCACATTCAGCTGGTGTGCAATGACAGACTGTGTGTGTGTGTGTGTGTGTGTGTGTGTGTGTGTGTAAACAGCCTGACAATCAAACAATCCTGATGGACTCATCACACCGTCTTTACCAGCTTCAAGAAAAGAGTCAGAATCAACATAATGACTCACAGTTTAAGCACTGCACTTTTGATTTGCTGTAGTTTGACTCCAGCTGTAGTTTATGGAGTTATTGACGTCACATGGAGCAGGAAAACAAAGGAGAGGCGTCTCACTCTCGTCTCACTCTCGTCTCACTCTTGTCTCACTTGTCTCTTCACATTTCTGCCGTCACTCGTCCCGGAGGTGAGACGACATCATCAGTGATGAACTTCAGCACAGACGACTCTTTGCCTTCTCATTGGCTCCAGCAGGTCATCGCCCGCCGCTCTGATGTGACTGACTTAATGGAACAGACACATTTGGATTCAAACAATGTTTGTGCTCATTTGATTTGAAAAAGAAGAAGAAGAAGAAGAAGAAGGGGAGGAAGGGGAGGAAGAGGAGGAGGAGGAAGAAGAAGAGGAGGAGGAGGAGGAGGAAGAAGAAGAAAGGGAAGAAGAGGAGGAGGAAGAGGAGGAAGAAGAAGAGGAGGAGGAAGAAGAGGAGGAGGAGGAGGAGGAGGAGGAGGAGGAGGAGGAGGAGGAGGAGGAGGAGGAGGAAGAAGAAGAAGAAG
>JAFBJT010110202.1:42381-59133 GCA_016785325.1 Chascanopsetta lugubris | reverse complement strand
CCCCCCCCCCCCCCCCCTCTGACAGAGGTGCGTCCCTCCCTGTCCAACAGAAAAACTTAACCCCACTCTCCGGCCGGTCTGGGGGCCCCCAGTCTCCCCTGAAGCGGCTGGTTGCATTTTTTCGGAAGGGTCAGGTTTTGCAGGTTTTTCACTTTGAATGCAAATGATTGAGTGGTTTGCAGAGTGAGAGCAGGGAGTTCGTCGCTCTGAGAGCAGGTGATGTTCTCCCTCGTGGGCAAGAGGCAACAAAGGGGATTTTTAGGCCTCCTAGTTCTGTGAGTGTGTGTGTGTGTGTGTGTGAGAGAGAGAGAGAGAGAGAGAGAGATAGAGAGACCTGGGTTCTGTACCTGTGCTTAAGGTGCAGTCTCAGCAGTCTCTAAGGAGAAGCGTGCTTTTTTTATGCCTCCACCTTTTACGCACATGAAGCTGTAAGCTACTGAGTGGATCCATGTCAGCTGCGTTGTAACACAACAGGTCATTGTTGATGATGGGTGTTGGATGATGGGTGGTGTGCGCCGTACCAAGGTCAGATGATTGGTGTGGTGCGGTAGAATAAACAGACTTTTTAAATATCACGGACATAGGTGTAACGGGAGAATTGTTATTCTGCACCTTTGGACACTTGAACCCGAGTTTACATAGTGTGGAAGATTTAGAGACGCGCAACGTTTTCACGCTGAATTCTGTCAAGGCTCTTCGCGCTGACAAGTAAAACAAGTGTTTTTTGAGATGGTGTTTTGTTCCCAGTCTGTTTTTATGACTGGCTGCACAAAGCTCTTATCAGCTTAATCAAGTTAAAAACCTTGTCACCATCAGTTTCCCAGCAGAGGCATTAGAGACATCTTAGTCACCTTTCCTGTGTTTACTGTTGAGCTACCCCTTCCTCCTTTGTGTTACATCTGCCCAGCAACACACGTCTGTCAAGGACACACAGTCTGCAGTCTGCACTTCATTCTCCGCATATTCATTCTGTTTTTATCCCTTGTCTCCCAAAATTCAACCGCACAATACGTGGATGACCTGAGTGCCATGTTACGTAACATCACGGTTATGTAACAAAGACCTGAAAAGAAGAAATTAGCTTTGAAGTAAATTGAAATTGTCACTTAGGGACAGTAGTGAAAACATACGCGTAGTATAATCATCTAAAACATACGTTGTGATTTACCTAGCTTAGTCAACTTACATTGACATATATTAGAGACTGTCTGATTGTTTTATAAATGATATACTATATTTATGAATAATGTTAGGACAACATGAACTTCTAGCTATATTTTCATATTCCCGAAAAAGGCATGATCAGAGCAATGTGCCGCATTTTGCCTAATAAGTTGAATTTACATGGCAACTCGTTGAGCCCCTTTGCAAATCCATGCTGAAAAAAAATTTGTTGTTGAACAATTGAACAATATGTTGACTCAGTGTTAGGAGCATCACCCAATACTGGACCGTTCTGTATTATCTTCAATATATTTTGTGTTTACTCCCTGTAGCTACAGATTTACTTTGAGTAAAATATTTAAATCTAAGATGACATTTTTATGCCTCCATCATTACATAAAATGGAAAATTCTCGATGATGTCTCCTGTATCATTTTAAACACTTTTCCCTGTAATTGGGCAGTATATATTTAGTGTCTCTGGAAACCTTGGGATCTGGACGAGAATTTAAAATAAAGTTCTGTGGGTTTGAACAATCCACTGCCTGCACAACGCAAGTTTGTAATGACGGACCCGCCAAAAACTCTAAAACTCTTTGTAATGGCACTTTAAAGTTGCTCTAGATGGGAGTGGATCAAATCGCATTTCTTTTACTCACAGAAGTACCTTGAAAAATGTGGTCAGTTGTTGCGCATCTGTTCCTGCTCCCCTGCCGGACTCGAGGCCGATTTGAGCCGGAATGGCCGCCGGTCGCCTGTCTGTCCCTGTTGGCGCGATGACTAAGCAGGAATCAGACCAGACAGGAGCCAGCACCCAGACCCCCTATGAAGCAATGACACATCTTCCTTTATTCCCCCCACTCCTCTCTGATTACTCTACACACACTTTGGATGACGGCCGCTCAGATGTGCTGAGCTATGGGCTCTGTGGAGGCGGTGTGTCATCACACCCATTATCCCTCGCCCCTCATGACAAAAGAAGGTCATTGTCCAAACTGCCTTGGGTTGCTGCATGGCATTGTTTTTTTTGGGAATGGTGATTTAATGTGAGCGGGTGTGGGGGGTGGAGGGGAAATCACTGATCAAACTATGATGCATCCTCTGCTTTGACCTCACACTTCAGTGAGTAACTGGGTGTGTGTGTGTGTGTGTGTGTGTATCTTTGTCATACAGAAACTGTTTGTGCTCGTCACCTTCAGCAAACACATTGTAGAGCAGATAGTCTTCCTCACTGGGTGAGTAAGACTTGAATTGTGTGTGTGTGTGTGTGTGTGTGTGTGTGTGTGTGTGTGTGTGTGTGTGTGTGTGTGTGGAGAGAGGAAGGGGGACGGGTGTGTGTGTGTGTGTGTGTGTGTGTGTGTGTGTGTGTGTGTGTGTGTGTGTGCGTGTCTGTCTGTCTATGCAGAGCCCCATAGGGTGCAAAGACCCCACACTTGAATTAATAATTGTAATGGTCCTTCCTGGTGGTCAAGGGCACATCCAGGTTGATGTTTCGTCTCTGCACTGATGAATTCACACCGTCCGTTTTGACTCCTCATGAAACATGATGATACTGGAGGAATGACTTGTGACTTTTTTGTGTGTTTCAAATGATTTGAAGTGGGTTGCATGTGCAACATGTCGCACTCCATTTTGAAATGGTCCGCATGATGATTAATGGCTTGGATTTTTCCACTGGCTGGTAATGGGCGTGGACATGTTCTGGCGCCTTCACAGGACAGGATGAACTCACAGATCTCTTTGTGATACCTTGGTACGAGCACTCTCATGGTTTGGTTTTACCTGTTTACCTGATCAGGGCAGGATGTGCTGGCGTTTGTTGTACCAGATCCACGTGGTGTGAGATTTCACTTTGGAAATATATCTTTGTCTGTATTTTTTGGTTGGCCCATGTGGAAACTGCATGGGTGCAACTGTAGGTGGAGTGTTTGATATTTTGCACTGGCTCAACGTGAAGTTAGAGGTTGGTTTTGAAAATGTAAAAAAACAAAACAAAAAAACCCTTCCAACCCTTCCCAAGAATGACTCCTACACATATACGTAGCCTCGGGGCTTTTTGAATTAAGACTGGATGTAATAAAAGTTGAAAGAGTCGGGTGTTGGGTGTAGTAGGTGCTGATGGGTGCCATGATGGGCTTCCTGGTAGAGATGCCAGGAGCTGCAGCTGAGAACTGCCCTCAACCCACCTGCTGGTGGGAGTGCCATTTATATCTCTCTCTCTCTCTCTCTCTCACACACACACACACACTCTTGGTCTCTCTCTCACTGGTGCACACACACACGTGAGGTTGCATCACCTTTTTTCTTTGCCAAGTTGTCTGCTTGGGCATTTGCGCATATATATATATATTCTACTACCGTCAACTTGAAATTGTTTTTGCAAATTTGGGGAAATCAGCAAAACTTGGCCCAAGTTTTGTAAGAATTATTGACATTGTGTGTGTGTGTGTGTGTGTGTGTGTGTGTGTGTGTGTGTGTGTATACACACACCTATATACTGTATTTATAAAAAATATTTTTACACAAGATTTCAGGACAGGTGGTGGTCTGGTGTTTACTTGTTTCTACAAAAACGTGTGGGTGTGTTTGTGTGTGTGAGTGTGTGTGTTGTGTGGGTGTGTTTGTGTGTGTGTGTGTGTAGGGTTGTGAAAGACATGTCTCTTGCCATCACAGTTCATTGAGCTGCAGATTCAGATCAGCAAATCATTGGTTATTGGCAGGTTTCAGTCTGACTCATCTCCCGCCTCTTCTCTAAAAGGAAGTTTCCCCTGCTACAACCCATCAACCGTCAGTTTCCTTCCTCACCGAGGCCTTTACACCTATTTCTGCGACTCGTTCACACTCTCACTCTCACTCACTGTCACCTTATGAATGGGTGACAGTCTCTCAGTTTTAACCCCTTCAGGCCCCAGAGAGACCACAGAGCTAACTCTGCAGCAGGTGCTGCAGATGCAAATACATTTTGACACCCCCCCCCACTGTGTAAGGTTACACACACAGGTGTGTGGACATACACACACAAAATAAATCCATACATTTCCTTTCCAATTCAGCAGCTGGACTTTTTGAATTTATTTGAGATTAATTACATTTTACACCTGGTCTCGCTTGGAATGACACTGAAATCTGATGCTATAATTTCTGTAAATTTTTTTTTTATTGAACAGACTTGATTGTTTTTTGAAACTTTTCACACAAAAATATGCATTTGATATTTGATCTTTTCACATGATCTGTGTTATTGTCCATCTGCCCATTTGTCTTGTGCTGTGAAGTAATTGTTGAAATTAGAACACACTTTTTCGTTCTGGTGAGATTTTAAACGTTTGTTTTTCTCTTGGCCTGCAGATGTGTCAGTGTCATGTGACCGGCGTGTGTTAGTGTTTTACCAAAGTAACTCTTGTTCTTTGACCGTGGGAATATTGGGCTTGCGTGACACAATACTACACAACCCATTTCCTGCTTTTTTACCTGCCAGGTGAGCGGCTTGGCGCACACACACACACACACACACACACACACACACACACACACACACACACACACACACACACACACACACACACACACACACACAGCTGCAGAAATCAGTGAAGTGTAATTTATTAAATTAGACGTATGAAAGACAGACCACACAAATATTACAAAGTGAATTCTGTGAAAATAAGTTGAATGTTTTCGCAAATTCTGTTTTTTCATTTGAAATGATTGATTCAACCTAACACACACAAGTTAACATCACATGAATTTGTAAATTTCAATTGTTAACGGTCCAAACCGTTTTTATAAAGATTTTCAGTATAAAAAATCTAAATATTTTATGTGTGTGTGTGTATTTGTGCTGCTTATAGATAACATCAGATATTATAACCTTATTTTTGGACATTTCAGTCTTAATGCTGTCGTGTGAAAGTAGAGTCCTCTGTAAAGTAGTTTATCATGTAACTTGTCACATAGCCCCGTCGTCATGACGCTGATGTTCTCGTTTTCATTCATGAAACAGGGAGGGTCCACATATTTTTTAGAAATGGTTTTGCAACACTGCATCACTAACATGTCTATGTGGCAATCAGAACTGTGCATCATGACATAGTCATCGTGTCTGATGCGGTTCATTTATTAATTGTCATTTTTCCAGTCTGAGACATTTGAATGGAATATTTCTTGATGAGTTTGAAGTTTTACATCAGGTTAGTATTTTCTCTGTGGATGAGAAATGGACAAATGGAAAACTGTGCAGTTTCACGGGAGATGTTTGGGTCTGAGGATTAAATGTCACAAGGCTCTAAAACTGTCAACAGCCATTTTCATCACCTCTGTAAAAAAGGGAAAGAAAAAGAAAATGACCAACCCCACTGTTTTTTAATAGCTGGAAATAAAATGCAGACAATATGCAAAGGACCTTTTTTAGAACATCTTGCTCTTAAGTGACTTAAAATTTCCATTATACATTTATGAGTTTCTGAGATTCCGTTTGAGAGCTGGAACAAAAAACAAAGGTTCCATGGAAAAACAAGGTCTATTCTGACAGTTGTCTCATCAAGTGTAGTGGTCTTTCCCTTTTCAACGTTTTTTCAGATTGACTCTTTTTGGGACAATAAAACCAGACAAAGTGATCTTAGCTCCCCGCATGTGAGTGTGTTTCACTCTGTTTTTGGTTTTTGCCACATCAAACATTTTAAGGTCATGACCCTCTGTCAGCCCTGGAAGGACAGTAATAAAGATAGTTTTACTTTGAAGCGTCACAGCGTCACAATAAAAATCCACGTCAGATTACTTGATCTAATAAGCAGGTTGGAAGCTGAAGCTGTGCTGAGGACATGTTTAATTTCTCACATTTTATGACTAATATACAGACGTCTCCTGTACAGGTTAAACCCTACAGGTCAATTCATTCTTATACTCAGAAAGGCTTTGTTACATCTCTGCTCATTTTTGTTTTTGTCCCCTAAAATGTTCTTTTCTTTTCTTTTTTTAATGCATTTTTCCCATTCTCATAAAAACAGAATTAAAATAACGAAGAATTTACGTTTTACAAAGGTAAAACCATTTATTTTAAATCAAAATCTGTGTTGTAGCGCTGCAACAACAAACAGATAATTTAATGGATAATTGATTTGTCAAGTAGTTAGCAGTTAAATTGTTCATTCATTCATTTGATCTGTTTAAAATCATGTCACAGTTACTGTCGTGAGGGGCAGTAAATTCACTCTTCACTATAATGCATTATAAAAAGCAGTATTTCCACTGGAGGCTCTTCGAACGAGTGTAGTCCAAGAAAACATTTTGTTTTTCAAGTTTACTGCTTGAAACGATCTATGTTGCTTTTTTTAATCGATCAATTCATACATTTATTTAGAGATTTATTGATGATCAAAACAGTCATTTGTCACGGTCCCTGTCACCAGATTCATCTGTGCCTACATTTCCTTTCCCCACTTTCTCGCACCCCCTCAGACGGTGAGGTGATTTACAGCAGGACGGCCTCAGGATCTCTCCGTGAATGACCAGCTTTCCTGTGTCTTTGATTCATAGACTCAGCGTCCTGTATCTTTGTTTGTGCTGAGTCGCTTTGTCTCGGCTGAATCGCCAAGACTGATTCATCCCTCTTCTTTGTACGTGACGACATGTGAACAGGAAGCGAATAATCTTCCCTGATCATGAAAAACGGCAGAATGGCTGCAAAGCAAAGTCTGGTTCTGATGAGTGAGGTGCTGAGATGCGTCTGTGACCATTCCCACTCACTGCCCGTGTTCTGCGGAAACAGGAAGCAACTTGTCTGTTATGCAATGTGTTGCTTGGGTTTCTAAAGGTGGAGGAACAACAATGGCAAACGATTATATTTATACACTTCACACTGATCAAATTTCCACAAAGGCTTCTGATTTATGTTGGCAAATAAGATTCAGCACAATCGCCACTCTTTCCTGGGCTAAACGATTTTTAAAGAAAACATGACACCTGACTACCAGGCAGGTAAGGGAGCGTCTCGGTTTTCAAATCCATTTGTCGAACCAGAGCACCGGGTGATATAAAAGCAAACCCCCTCGGCTGGCCCTGTCACTAACCTGGTTTGAGCAGTTTTTCTTGTTTTGTAAGAACTTTTCATGAACTCAAACATTTTGGCGTCAAAGACGAGTCATTATGAGCAAACTCTCCAAACGATCCATGTTTGATAATATCCATGTCCAAACGTGTGTATTTCCTGCTTCCGAAGGTTTAGTCCTGCACCAGAACTAAACCCTGACCCTCAGGGTAAAATAAGAAGACTGATAACGACAACTGAAACATATCTAGTTTCTAATCTAGTTTCTGAAGAGGTCTGGGAGGGGACGGAAATGATGCCGTTTGTTATGATGATTGTAGCAACAGGGAAAAGAGACGCACTGTTCCAGTTTCACCACCAAGTAAGTCACCGCAGTGTCGGAGACGCCACTTCGCAATTATCCATCATCTCGATTGAGTCGACCACTCTCCGTGTCTCATACTGACTTCAACTAATCCATCAGGCTTGTGTGTAAAGGGAGGGATTATCGCTGTCAGGCTCACATGGAGGCGGCGATTGAGATGCAGAGAGGAAGAGTTGCGACTGGAAGGTAATCCGGTAGAAACCGGTGTGCCGGGGGTGCGCGAGTAACCTCTCGCATCTCCATGAGAATGCACACATTTCCATCTGAGTCCATCTCAGTGGCAGCAGTACATTACCAGCACAATGGGCTTGCAGATGGCTGTTCCTGCTGCACAGGAGTGATGGTAACGGGGGATCACAGCAGGCAGTGGTGCTCGGAGGGAGGCCGGGGAGGAACCGCAGGTCAGGGCAGGGCGGCAGAGGTGGGAGTGGGGCGAGGGGGGAGTTCCAGAAAAAGGTAAAGGTTCTAGATCACAATCAACATTTGCTGTGATGTTGTGTTATTGTTTTGACAAGTTTCTTTCTTTTATTTGCAAGTTCTGATATAAAAAAAAATTGATAGATTGTGTGGAATTTGTCTGTGTGATTTTTACGTTTTTTTTTAAAATTATTAGCAGATTGCACCACTTTGGACAGATATTTCCAAGTGTGTAAAATACTCCTGCCTAATATGTTGGCTTTTTCTAAAACTTGTCTAAAAGTGTATGTAGCATAGTTGAAATTCTTTGTGCTTTGATCAGATCATTGCTCCTACAAATAATTCCTCTTTAGGTCAAGTGAGGGTTAGTGTCAGTTCAGTCTCCTGAAACGAGTGTTGCGATTGATCTTTCTTGTCCTCCTGTCCTCCTGTCCTCCTGTCCTCCTGTCCCCTGGTTCAAACGCAGACAGACGCCTCGGTGAAGCCCCTGTCAATGTGTAAGATGCAACTTAGCATTCATTCCTGGAATAAGCGACTGCTGTAGTCACAAGTATTTATTTGTTTTCATGGTAACCTCTAGTCATGAGTTACATGTTCAAATATATATGGAAAAAAATGTGTGCAAGACATTTTAGATTTAAAATATCTAAAATCCTGATGTACAAAAAAAAAGGTGTTTCTTGTATAACCTTTATTAACAAGAATGTGATACATCACATCGATTGCAATTGCAAACATGTATTTTAAAGCTTAAATGTTTTATTCTAAATAGAATGACTGAATAAGCCCACAGGGCCCCAGTAACTGTAACACACATACTAAATAATGCATGCATTTATTTAAAGTTTATTTCAAATGCCAAAATCACAGTTCATTGGTGAGCTTGTTTTTACATCACCCAAAGGTGCCTGGTTTACCTCTAACCCTCTGAACATGAAGGTGGATCATCAGGTATTACCACGTGTGTCTTTTAAAGGCTGCTGCGGTCTCAGTATTAATCCAGCATGAAGCCACCGGTTTCATATGAATGTTGAGATTGCAATGAAACTGTTGATATTTAAAAAAATAAATAAAATACTGTCATCTTTCTGGAGAAACGTTTAAACATCAATTCCAAGGCAAACAAACCAGAATACACTTCTATGGGCTCGTTAAAACAATGGCGATAGGATGCACGTTGTTATACCCTCGCCCCAGTTTACTTCTAGTCCCTTTCCTTACTTTCCCTTTATTGGTACCCTGATGTTCACTGGCTCTAACTCGGAACAGGTGCTCCAGCCTCCAGCTCCAGCATCAGCAGCCCAATTAGCCGTGTTTAGAGCAGTGCAGGTGCAGCCGGGCGGACTAAACCATTTTGCGTGTTTTGCGAGGGGTGAGCAGGATGACGAAGACACGATGCTTTTTTAGTCCTGACCGAACTGTGGCATCGAGTCCATTTGAATTCACCCTTGGTAGAAATGATGTCAGCTTAAAACATTGTAAACCAAATAAACGTTTTGTTCCACACTTTTTCATGTGGTTCTTTCTTGATTGGTTCCTGCATAGTCAATCCCATGCCCCTCGAATTCCAATTGCGACGTCCCTGCCGGGGTTGAGAGATGGTGCAGCAGGTCGCAGCCCGTGCTTGTTTTATACAGCGTCATTAAATTTAATGTAAGGCTTTGTGGGGTGTCTATTTTCTCATTTTCCCCACTTCCTCTCTGATTTCCTTGGCTTCCGAGATCTGACAGGAGAGCTGAGGCAGCAACAGGCGGAGAGAAGTTTGACTCCGAACCAACGCGTTGTAGCGCGGCCATTTACAATCATGTTCAGTCGCTCAAGACTTGTTGTCCTCGTCACGTAGTGTGGGTCGACTGTTGTGGTTAATGGCAAACACAAGTCCCTCAGTGAGGGGATGCATCTGAATGTAACTATAGCTGTGATGACTAAGTGTGTGTGTGTGTGTGTGTGTGTGTTGGACACAAAGAAAACAACAGGTGTGTTTCAGGTTCAGGTTTGGTGTCATATGTTCCTCTCAGGCACCGTGTGTGTGTGTGTGTGCGTGCGTATGTACGAGAATGTGTGTGTGTGTGTGTGTGTGTGTGTTAGACACAAAGAGAAGGACAGGTGTGTTCCAGGTTAGGTGTCATATGTTCCTCTCAGGCACAGTGTGTGTGGGAGAATGTGTGTGTGTGTGTGTGTGTGTGTGTGTGTGTGTCATCAGGAATTTATTCATTAGTGATTCATGGTATTGGTCGTCCGTCTCACACCACAGACTCAGCCCGCTCATCAAAACACTCCTTCACACTCTCAGACCAAGACTATGAAATTACTGTAGTATTTACTCATCAGGAGAGCCGCCCGGCTCGCAGGGTATTTTAGGAGACAATTAAGCCATTGATTCATTTTTAGAGAGGCTCATTCATTTGGGGAACACAGCGTGACCTTGAGCTCTTAATCAGCATCATCCACCGGCACGTATTGTTTTGTAGATTTCTTGAACGTTGCATTTTGTGCTGTCATGTCACCAGTTGTAAGTGTGTGTGAGTGTGTGTCTGTGTGTGTCTGTGTGTGTGTGTGTACGCCCGTGTCTGTATCTGTTCTGTGAGACGAGTCATCCCAGACAGGGCTTGACTCACAGGGTATTGGGCAGCCATCCACACCAGCCCTCACTCCCCGCCCTGTTCCTCACACTTCAGTCAAAACAGACCCTTTGTCCAGCGTCCGACCATCACAACCTTTGAAGAGGGAGCCACTGTGAAGATATGAGATCATTCCTCCTGCTAATATCCTCAGTGATTTATCCCTTTTGAGGATGTTGGACAAAAAGCCGTCTTTCATTTGTTTTATCCTACTCAAAAAAAAATTGTATTTCTTGTCAAACTACCAAGATTCAACGGCAGGGACATGGTTTATAATTGGACTGCTTTTCTGAAATTCTAAATCATCACCACAGAATCCGTGGATTTGTTTTCCCTTTAGATTGCAGTTTTTCCACATTAGCGCAGTGAGACACCCTGTAGTCATCGGGAAGTTTCGCTCTCTCTGCCCCCTAACCTCCATCTATGCAGTGTGTGAACACCCGTGCAAAACCGTCTGCACAAACCACCCTTTACAATCACTTTGGGAGCAGTTGTATTATTTAGTTTAACGCCTGTCGCGTTCAAACCCCGTCACAAAGAGCAGATTTTCGTTGAGCTTGCCGTCTCTCTGACAGCAGCCTCAGCTGAGTCCGTCTCCACGCAGTGGAAGCTATACGGCGCGTTGTGGCTTTTTACAGGTACGTAGTAACCGCTGTGGTTGTCTGAGCGGCGCATCGCTGCGTCTTTGAACCGCATAGATTCCATACCGTCCCACCGTGTCTACGCTGAAAGGTCTCACACATCGGCCTGTTCGCTGCTGTGTTTGATTAGTGACACGCTTTGCATTTGTGGGATAGTCGAGCGTCAAACGGCATCGAGGTCTCATTTTTTCCCCCACATGCCGCCGTTAACTCTCCAGCAAGTGACAATGTTCTTGCGGTTTGTTATCGCCCTGTTCACGTTTATTCAGCGTGCCCTCAAGTGTGAATTTAACCACTCCTTAACGTTTTTTTTGTTTTGTTTTCCTACACTCGGCGAAGTTTCCCGTTTGAGGCTAATAAAATGTTCATAAAAGTCAAAAGCACAATAGGTGCGGTTATCACCCCAGGAATGAGGCGTCCGTTTGAAGCCAGCACCCGACCCACACAGGAAACAATGTCACTATAGATGCGGCGGCCATTCCTCCTAGCATGACATCATGGGATGGTTGGAGCGTTTTGAACCTGTGCTGCCCTCCACCTCCTCTTCCTCCCGCCCGCCACCTCCTCTATTTCTGGTCTGCCTGTCGCTGCCACTCCACCAACAGCAGCATGACTTGTTGGGATGTGTCTCCACTTACATCTGACTCACCGTACAAATCTCTCTCTCTCTGGTGGACGGGTCCAGACCTGGTTACCCAGTGACCCTGCAATGCCGCACACCTTCACACCCACATCCAGAGGGTCTGAGTGGGCACTCTGACCTGAACCTTGGCGGTGGTTGCAGGGGGTTGGGGGTTGGGGGTTGGGGGGGGGTGGGGAGCAGTGCGGTGCTGTTTTATGTGGCTGTCTGGGAAGTGAGAGGAATAATAGACTGCTATAATTGGTGCCCCTGATTTCCTGGCAGCACATTGGGCACCCAAGAGGATAACCTGTGTGTATGTGTGTGTGTCTGTGTGTGTGTGTGTGTGTGTGTGTGTGTGTGTGTGTGTGTGTAGTGCAGTACGTGTTATGCTGGATGTGCAGCAGAGATGTGATAAACACCCTGGGCAGGGGGATCTCCGTCGAGGAGTGGGCTCCGTGTTTAAGTGGTGAAGTCACTGGGAAAAAGCCCAGTTGAACCGGAGGAGGAACAGAAAAACACACACACACACACACACACACACGCATACGGAGATTACCTTACAACATGTGCACATTAATCAGAATTTTCCTCATCCTACAATGAAACACACTCCTCTGTGGATAATTCCATTATTCCATCATTCCATCACTTAATAAAATGAAAATAGAGCCGTAGTATTTGATCACGTTTGTGGCTGATAACTTAGGTCTGGTGTTTTGAGCACACACAGCGTAGAGGTCAGACTCTTTGTACCTCAGGTCAGAGTGCTGCCAAGCCACAGTGTGTGTGTGTGTGTGTGTGTGTGTGTGTGTGTGTGTGTGTGTGTGTGTGTGTGTGTGTGTGTGTGTGTGTGTGTGTGTGTGTGTGTGTGTGCATCTTGCAGTGTCTCTGCTGTTATGTTAGGTGTGAACTGTGGCCCCATGGAGCATTGGGTAACACTAGCGATTGCCTAAGCCAGTTGCTGTGATGATGTCGTAATCAGTTGGACCTGGCCAGGATTTGTCTGTCATGTGAGGCCTTGTTCTCTATCATCCGTCAGGGCATGTGTGTGTGTGTGCATGCGTGTGTGTGTGTGTGAGAGAGAGAGATGGAATGTGTGGTGAGTGAGTGTCCCTCATTGGAATTTCATTATCATAAAGAACAGTAGATTTTGAAGTATACGAGTGTGTGTATGCTTCACGTGCCACCAGAGGTGAACGGACAGAAAGGTCAAAGGTTGCCTCTGACTCGCAGCGTGAGGAATTTCAGTGTTCACAAAGCAGACACGTGATGAGACTCTATGCGAGCACCGGCATCAGGAAATCAAAGTTTATTAAAAAATGAGACATGCATTTCACAGATTAAATCCTTTGCTCTGACAGGAAGCTGAGACATGTGGGGTTTTCCCCCTTTATCTCCTTTTCTTGTTAGAGCTTATGTTCTCATTATTCATTTTTAATTATTAATCTACCTCATCCAGTTTACTGGTTAACGTTCAGTGGGCATTTAGTTTGAAACCCTGGTCGTTTCAGTTTTGTCAGAGGGGAAAGTTACGTGACGGAAGTGTATGTTTTGACTCAGAGGTGGAAAGTTAACAAGTAGATTTCTGTTCATCTTGACCAGACAGATACGCAGCATTTGGTACCTGGCTTTGTCTTTCATTTTGCAAAATTGTGGAAAAACTGCTTGAAATAGACTTCGATAGAATAGAATAGAACATTTTTATTGATCCCACCGTGGGTAAATGTCATGGTTAAGGCTGCTCACAATCACGTGATGAAGTGCACATGGCAAAAAGCAGGAAAGATGTGCATTTAGAAAGTATCATCCAATATAATACAAAGCGGTGCAGAGTAAAGTGACGTGTGAACAGAGGATGAAGTGGTGATGGAAAGATGTGCTCTAAAAATGCAAATCGAGAATGCGCCATCTTAATATTTGCAAGAAAAATAAGGGGATGTTGAAGGAAAGAAGGTCACATTGAGGAGTTGGTGTAGATCACTTACCTAAAGTTGTATTTGACTGTAAAATAATTAGAGGTTGGTGTTGCGGAATTTCACTTCACACATTGATGCAAATTGTCAACCGCTTCAGTCTCATTCCTATGTTTATGTTACACACATGCACTGAATCACCACGCTGAGGAGGATTTGGGGAAAAATGGAAAAAGTGATTGGTGCTTTGGGTTCGTCTCTCAATCTGTGAGCCAGAGCTGCTCAGACATGTTGATAACTTCATCACTTTATCCTCAGGTGAAGCTGAAGCCTTTAACAAAGACAGTGTGCACGGATGACACATCGCTTTCTCTGTTTGAACTTATTTTTTCAATATTATGGTTCAACAGTTTTCTGTCTGCTTTTTTTTTTCTCGATCTCATCACACAGTCACTTCTGTCAGATGTTTTTTTAAAATCTTTTATGTATCTATTTGTTCATTGCATCAGATACATTGATCGGCTTTAGTCACAGTCAATAATTCTGTCAATTGTGGTTGTTTTTTTTCAGGTTGATTTAGATTAGTGAGTGACTGAAAGTAATTTCAGCTTTTCTCAGTCACTCTTGATATTTACATATTTAGAGCCCAGCATGTTGTACATTCAAAATGACTACTTAGCCCCAAAGCCTTTTTTGGTTACATGGTATGAGCTGTTCTATAAAATACATTGATAGTTTAGAAAATTAGAATGTCACACACACACACACACCAATTTTAAGACTTTTCAACGTTGCAATTATTCTTTAACTGTCTAACATTTTTATCTCTAGAGAAGCGAAGTCACAGTTAATGTGACTGTTCACTTTAACTGCAGTGTGTTAACAGTCAACAATCAATTTATACCTGTGTGTTTTGAACAAAACACTCACATGATTAAATGAAAAACAATACACATTTCACTCATTGAAAATAATTTACATCATTAATTCACAAAAAGATATATTTCTTCTTCTTCTGCATAAACCAAAAAACGGAAGGCAACATGTTGACTTGTTCACATCAGTGTTGTTGTTGCTGTCTGATTGAATTCAAGTTGTGACATTTCTAAGCAGAAATTACTGCTTAACCTACTCAATATTCTCAACAGCTCAAATATTAGAATGCGTGATAGTCAACAAAACTACTGGATTTTTATTTTTCTGAAATGTCTTTCCCATAAATTGAGGCATATTTTTTATCTCCTAAGAAATGTTGCACAACTCTTGAGACGTTTCAAGAGTTCTTCAGGTTGTTTTCTTCAAATATATTTTCTTGTTTGTCGAGGCCATGGTTTTTAGACCTCGTTCAGAACAGAAGATACAAGTGAGGAGTTTTCATTCCCTCTTGCTTGAAGCCTCAGACTCAACCCATTGTTTGTTCAGCAGCAGCTGATTGAATATACATGGTTTCTTCAATTATATTTTACGTTATGAATATTCCACCTCTGCCTCTTCCTGTCATTCACTCAACTCACATTCCCACAGATTTACTGAAAATGAAGAGGAACGTGTACAAACACTTTCTGTCCAACATCAAACTATTTATTTCACATATTTAACGCATGCACAGGTTATACAAGTTTTTTTTTTAGTTTTTTTTTTACAGAAATAAAAAGAGTCACACATACAGAAAGATGCTCAAGATACTCACGGCTCAACTCTAAACACACCTTTAAGGGGAGATAGTTTCAAATCCATCCGTTTCACATGTTCAGCAGAAAAATATAAATAAATCTCCCAGAAAAAAACCCAAAAAAAAGATATTTAATGTGCAGACAGACAGATGGTCCTGACCATGAGGCATTTGAACGTGTTTGACTCTCTGAGCGTCTTTGTTGCTGGATTTGCCCGGGCTCATGACTCAGTATTGCTCATCGTGTAGGAGATGAATTTGCCCGCCATTTCTCTCAACTCTCTCTCTCTCTCTCTCTCTCTCTCTCTCTCTCTGCTCTTTGTTCTTACAAACCTCTGTGCTTTTTATCTGCTGAACCTCCTGTGTTTCTCCGGTGTTCTCTAAAATGTCCTTCTCATGCTCAAACCCCAAACCTGTGGCTTTCCATCTAGTATTTTTTTTTTTTTTGAATACGTTTGGAGAATTCTGGAGAAATCTCAAAGTTGTGGAAGTGTGAGGAGTCGTGTCGGGGAGGGGGATGGGAAACGTGAGGCTTTGTTTCCCTCCCAAAAAAAAGAAAACAGAAAAGAGAAGAAAAACTCTTTGCGTGATTTCTGATACTGAGAGTCATGACCACGTTCTATTGTGTCACGTAAAAGCCGGACCCATCTGTTGGACTTCCTGTCTGCTTTCACATGTGAGATATCACTACCTGGTATAAGGTTAATGATTGCTATAATGTTTCCTTGTCGTAAACTCATTTAACAACATACAGTATCTCGTTCTACTACATCATGGGTGTGGGTGTGTGTGTGTGTGTGTGTGTGTGTGTGTGCGCGTGCGCGCGCGTGCGTGTATGGGTTAGTTATGAGAGTGTGTGTGTGTGTGTGTGTGTGTCCCCTCTGTGTGTGTCTGTGGGATTAGTGGTGCTTAAATGACAGTGTTTGATCAATGGTGCCAGGCTCTGCCCTTGGTTCGTTTGCTTTTTGCTCATCATTACTAACATGGGTTGAAATATCTGGGTAACAAAAATTGATATAATGACGGAGTGTGCCTTATTATCTTCAAGCTGCATCAGATTGGCAAACTTCTGAGGGAAAGCAAAATGTCTGGGAAATATTACGAGTCATTTATCAAGTCCCCCTCATTAGCATATTGCCTACAGAAGCACTAGCAGAAATCTAAATAAAAGTGGCCGTTGGGGAGTTGGTTCCATTTTTCTTTGAGCTGCAAAATGCTCTCTCTTAGTCTCTCTCTCTCTCTCTCTCTCTCTCTCTCTCTCTCTCTCTCTCTCTCCCTCCCTCTCTCTCCCCG
>JAFBJT010110202.1:0-25710 GCA_016785325.1 Chascanopsetta lugubris | reverse complement strand
ATACTTTGTATATATCTAAAGTCCAGTAAACACAGAGATGTGGGTCTGTTGAGTTCTGTTTCAAACCCACTGAGCTTCATGTTTCCACTTCATGGAGCCAGACGTTGTGTTTATGAGGTGAAGGTGAACAAGCTGCACGTTGATGGAGAGCAGGGTTTCCTCTGTGGTCAATGAGTTCAGCTCACACCTGGATCCCACGCAGCACACGTACTCTGTTCTGTTTACATGCTCTGATATTGTTTACATGTGTTCTAGTACTGTTTACATAGGTTCTAATATTGTTTACATAAATGTTGTCCTCATAAACGAACGTATATCCGGCGGCGGGAGAGAAGGACTCCAGACAGCGTGTGACGGCTCAGCTCTCGGTCAGAGTCAGAGTCGGTCAGCAGGACCCCCCCCTGGGGGGGGGCAGCAAGCCCCCCCCCCCCCCCCCACCATATTATAAAAAATATTTCTATTTATATATATATATATTTAAAATATTTAAAAAAAAATAAGGCTTTTAATTTGAAACTCATACAGGAAATGGCAGAGTTAATATAAAGGTTGAAAAACCGCAAATCTCCACGATGCAGCCGACAAGCGAGGGAACCTCTGCGGGTGTGGAGCCACTGTGGCTCACGACTCGCTCTGCTGGTGAAAATGTGATATTACACCGTCGTCTTTGGTCTGATTTCTCTCTGCTTCGCTTCACTCATTTTATTTTACGCACTGTCCCTTTAAGCATCGTCCTCTCTCTCTGCGACAGAACAGGCAGCTGGAGTTTACCACCGGGAGTCGCGCAAAGGACGATACCAGCTGACGTATAAAGAGGCCAAGGCCGTCTGCAAGTACGAGGGGGGGGGTCTGGCTACGCTCCAACAGCTGGAGGCCGCTCGTCAAATAGGTCCGCACACACACACACACACACACACACACACACACACACACACACACACACACACGGACATCACGGCCCAAGTCGGATCCATTAGTGTAAAAGTGCTGAGTCAGCCTTACGGGACCTCCTCTGCCGCTGCTGCTGTTTATCTTTCCTTTCTCCCGCGAAGTGAAATGAAACGTAATATCCAGCGCCTCCCTGAGGTCCGGGGTCGGAGGTCACCGTCCTTTCCCCTGGGGAAACCCTGTTGACCCTGTTTTCTGTTGTTTTGTATGAAAACATTAAATTCCTCATAAATGTTTGGGCTGCGGTTCAGGATGTGATGCTTTCTGACCCTGTTGTTGTTGTTGTTGTTGTTGTTGTTGTTGTTGCCTCAGGCCTCCACATGTGTGCGGCGGGATGGTTGGACCAGGGGCGGGTCGGTTACCCCATCGTCAAACCCGGAGCTCACTGTGGATTCGGCAAAGTGGGAATCGTCGACTACGGATACAGACTGAACAAGAACGAGAAGTGGGACGTGTACTGTTACAACCCGAACTGTGAGGACACACACTGATCGATCGATCGATCGATCGATTGATCGATTCTGTTGTTTATTCTGTTATCTAGTCTGAGTCTGAGCGTGTGTCTGTGGTTCCCAAGTCTCAGTTGTCAGTTGTGTGTCAGTGTGAAGCTTCACAGACACACACGCACACACACACACACACACACACACGCACACGCACACACACACACACACACACACACAGTGAGAGCAGAGTGAACCAGCAGCAGGAAGCTGGAACCTTGAGACGGGATCAGGAGCCGGTGGAGACTCTGAGATGAGAACTCAGAGTCTGACGCTTTTAAAGGAGCAGCGTGTCACATCCAGCAGGGGGCCGGAGGGGGCGGGGCGTCAGAGAACCCCATTAAAGGAGTCATTTGTATTCCACCGTGTGTTTTGGTCCCGGCAGCGAAGGAGTGCGGCGGCGTCCTGACGGAGCAGCAGAGGATCATCCACTCGCCCGGTTTCCCCGACGAGTACCAGGACGAGCAGATCTGTTACTGGCACATCCGGGTCCGACTGGGTCAGAAGATCCACCTGCACTTCCTGGAGTTCGACGTGGAGGACGACACTTCCTGTCTGGCAGATTACGTGGAGGTGTACGACAGCTACGACGACGTGTCGGGCTTCGTGGGCAGGTGAGGAGGAGGAGGAGGAGGAGGAGGAGGGTGGAGAGGCTCCGGTTCTTCAGCGTGGAGATGTTATATTGATTTAAAGGTGCAGTGTGTAGGATGTGGTGACCTCTGGAGGTGAAGTGTGGTGTCGTATCATCACCTCACCCTCGCTCTTCTGAACTCGGTGTAATCTGGGTTTGATTCGGCGAGTGTAAAAAAGGACAGACAAGAAGCAGAGAGAGACGTTCATGGGTCGACCTGTACTTACTCTGCCAGGACACTAGGCGGCGCTTGTCCCACTGGTTTGACATCAGAAATCTCACACACTGCACCTTTAACTTTTCAAATCTCACAGCTGAACTGAAGGAGGAGGAAACATAAATATGAATGTTCCTGTTTTTGTTGTGACATGAATCTTCTCCACCTGTGTGGCGTCAGGTTCTGTGGAGATTATCTACCTGATGACATCATCAGCACAGGTGAGACCTCGACAAGACAAACAGGATTTTTATTTTCAATATCACAATTATTAATATTATTATTATTATTATTATTATTATTATTATTATTATTATTATTATTATTATTATTATTATTATTTTAATTCCTCAGGAAACGTGATGACGTTAAAGTTCCTGTCTGACGCCTCGGTCACAGCTGCAGGATTCCAGCTGCAGTACTCGGCCTTGAACACGTCTCTGTTCACACACACACACAACACACACACACACACACCCACACCGCTCCACTGACTGATGCTGTGATACACTGACGTCATGCCGTTGCTGTACTTCTGATGTTGCTTGTTGCGTCGTCTTCTGTCATGAATGAGACTTTACAGCTCATGAAAGAATATTTCTGTCAAATAAACGATGAACGAGTGAACTCCTGTTGCTGTGAACTCATTTTGTGGCTTCATTTATAGAAACCTGTTTTTACCCACGGATGTTTCCCAGAATCCTTTGCTGTGAATTATTTTCAAAGCCTCTATAATAACGACAAGGGCCCATTTTACTAAAATCAGTCTCACTTGTTTTATTTTCTCATTTATATATTTTATTTTCTGTTTTTAGACGTTATGGTAGTTTGTTGTTTTTTTCCATTGTATATACATTCATTATATTATATAATATCATATCATATAATATATTATGTTTTATCATATTATATCGTCAAGTGTTCATATCATACAATGTCATAAATATTTTATAACATATTTATTTATATTTAAACAAAATCAAAATAACTTATATCCCAAGTTATATTACTGTTGCTGATTTATTTGTAGTGTAGTAAAACTAAAGAATAACCGTGTTATATTTATATTATAATGTGTTGTTTTGAAACATTTGTAGTATAAACTCATGAAGTGCAGTTGTACTGATGGTGGTGGACTCCATTGCTGCTTTCCTTATAAGGCGAAGTGGGCGTGGCCGGCAGTGACGTACGAGGGGTCAAAGGTAATTTTGTACGTCGGCGTCGTGGTTTGGCGCCAGCGGTTTCGCGGGGTAACGGCACACGGAAGAGCGACAGAGAGAAGAAGAAGAAGAAGAGGAGAAGAAGAAGAACCGTGGGAATCACCGAGCACTGCCGAGGCACCGACCCCGCACGGAGGAGCTGACAACCCGGGCACCGCTCCGGCTCTGACGCGGCGGCCGTGCAGAGCTTCCCCCCCGGACTCCGGTGAGAGGGTCCCCCGCCGAACATCGTGTCCCCTGCGGGCGAGGTTTATAAACATCCGTGTGGAGGTATGTGTGTGTTTGTTAGCAGCTAATGTCTCCTGGAACACACGTTAGCATGTGTTAGCATGGCTTAGCATGTGTTAGCATGTGTCAGCAGCCTTGTTATTCCTCCTCTGTGTGTGTGTGTAAAGTTTACATGCTAATAATGCTAACTTGATTAAGCTAGGTATCATTAGCTCCCTGCGCCCCCCCCTCAGGTTGTTGTACACAAATACTACACAACTACTTCAAAGTACACGCCCCTTATTTAACTGTAGTACTCGTAGTACTGCGTTGTGTGTATTATGGGCTGTATTGTTGATGATGTGTGTGTTTGTACTTACTGTTGTGTGTGGTGAGGTTAATGTGGTGGCCTGTGTTAGCTCTCTCTCTCTCTCTCTCACACACACACACTCACACACACTCACTGTGTCATGTTTCCCTCCACAGATCTGGGTAAAAGTGGAGCCGCAGCTCGACTTCAGTCTCACTGAGGTACAACCTGACATTCAATTAAAGGTGCAGCGTGTAGAATAGTGCAGTGACGTCTAGTGGTGAGGTTGCATATTGCAGCTGAATACCCCTCATGTTGGAAAAGCTATGGCTGCGTTCAGGTTCCACAGGTGTTTATTTTGTCCATTCGGGGCTACTGTAAAAACATGGCGGTCCCAACATGGCGCCCTCTAGTGGAGCGGAGCTGCTCCTGATGTCGATCAGGAATCATAACATATATATTATCTCCCTTCTTCATGAGATGCTCACTCACTTCAATGCTGTATGTTTGCGATCTTACTTCCCTGTTAATAATGAAGCTTGATTTAGGCCCCTCCCCTTCTGATGATGTCATGAAATCCTGCTTTAAAGGTGCAGTGTGTCAGATGTGGTGACCTCTAGAGGTGAAGTGACAAGTTCTATCATCACCTCACCCTCACTCTTCTGAACATGAGGAGAACCTGTGCTCGACTTCAGTTATTAAAACTCAATAGATGTTTTAGTGCGTCCACTTTTACTGCTGTAAAAACATGGCCGCCCCCACAGAGAGGACCCGCTCCTCATTTAAATATACATTAAAGGGCTCATTTAAGGTTTATGGTTAAAAATAAAACATTTGGGTGAATATAAATTCTTAATAATGTCAGTTTGTAATTGTTTTGGAATCTTTTTCAAAGTGACAAAAACGACCAAACTCGTACACGCTGCACCTTTAAAGTTGGACAGCGTTGATGTGACTTCCTCGTGTTTCCGGACTCTTCCTCTCTCTCTTCACCTCCCTGCGTCTCCTTTTCCTCTCAGGGCGTCGAGGAGGAGGAGGCGAGTGAGAGAGTGAATAACCATGATGGCGACGGCGGGGCCTGCGACCAGCTCCGGCGGCTCGGGCCTCCTGCTCCCCCTGCTGGAGACTCTGGAGGACGACAGCGCCGGACAGCCCGAGCACACGGACGCCTACCTCACCATCGCCAAGTGAGTCCAGGCTTCACCGGCTGCCTGCGTGAAATCCCTCCGGTTTGTTTTTATTCATCTGTCTTTAACTTCATCCATTTGATTTGCCGATAGTCGCCTCAGCGGAGAGGAAGGACGCCAGTTCCTCCCTGCAGTCGAAAAGCACTTTACTCGTCTGAGTAAAATCTTCCTGGTGAGTGTCAAAGTCTCGTTGTCATGGTAACCTGCCGCACGACATCATCTCCGCCTTGAATCGAGAGGAGCTCCATCACCCACGTGTCGCTAACTTGCTAATGTCGGAGAGTGGCGGTTAAACTGGGGTCACTGTGGCCCACCGGTCATTTTGAAGTGGCCCCAAACAAATTCTAAACACATAATGGAACGCGGCCCACGCTGAAATTTGCACCCAACTTGCTTTGTGTTTTATTTTGAAACCTTTTTGTTGTGCAGGTTCACATCACGAGTCCGAACGTGGAGCTGAGTCAAGCCGCCCTGCAGGCGCTGGGCTTTTGCGTGTACCACTCTCGCGTCGTCTCCGGACTTCCTGGTACGTTCACGTACACACGCCTCTTCTTCTACGCTTCCTCTTCAGTGCCGAGCGCCGCGCGATTGAATGTTCTCCTCGCCATTTCCCAGAATCCGTCGCGGCAGAAATCCTGTCGGCGCTTTGCTCCCTGGTGGTGAAGTCGACAGACAAGAACACCTGCACCCGAGCATTATGGGTCATCTCCAAACAGAGCTTCCCTCCGGACGTCGTGGCTACGAAGGTGAGCGCGGTCGATTGGTGCGTTTGTGCTGAGTGGCGGTTGATTGGCTGACTCGTGTGTTTTCCGGAGTTCAGGTTCCTTCTGTCCTGGGAACAGTGGAGAGCGTGTGGAGCAGAGAGGGAGTTCAGTCTGTGGTCATGGAGCACGAAGCTCTGAACGTCATCATCAGGTGAACACATGATTCCAAACATGGCCGTCGCTCAGAAGGCCGACTTTATATTAGGTTCAATACTCGGCTCATCGCAGACTTAAAGAACTTCAAAGGAGAATTCACTTTGAGCGATCGCGCTTTAAAGGAAGCGCACACACGTCTGTTAGTGTTTGCAGAACATTTTAAGATTTCTATATTCACTTTATGTATTATTTATTTTGTTCTGTGTTTTACTTAGTTATTCTACTTATTCACTTATGTACATTTTACTTAGGTGTATTTTCCTTAATACTTTGTATTTTACTTTAGTCTTGTTTGCATTCTACTTAGTTATGTGTATTATTCTTATTTATGTGTATTTGATTTAGTGAGATATCCTGTGTATTTTTTTTAATCCTGTGTATTTTCCTGAATCCCGTGTATTTTTTAATCCTGTGTATTTTTTTTAATCCTGTGTATTTTTTAATCCTGTGTATTTTTTTTAATCCTGTGTATTTTTTAATCCTGTGTATTTCATAGTAAAATCCTCTCTCTGACAGGATGTTGGAGCTGGTCCCGGCTCAGATGGGCGAGTTCACCGCTCGCTGGGCGAAGCTCGTCATCCCGCTGGTCGTTCACTCCGCCTCCAAGGTTCGCCTGCGAGCCGCCGCCGCCATGGAGATGGGTCTGCCCCTGCTGCTGGACAAACGGGCCGAGGTGGCGGCCATCATGGAACCGATGATGTCGTCGGTGAGCGAAGTCGAAATCCGGCCGCGCGCAACAGGAAGTCCCCTTTGTTTGACCTTTCTCTCGGTGGCTCCTCAGAAACTGATCCCAGAGCTGCAGAAACTCTTCATGGCCAAGAACGAAGCCAACGTGCTGAAGCTGTGGCCCCTGTTCGTGAAGCTGCTGGGGAAGGTGACGGCACAACCGCTGTGACTGGAGCAGCGCACGTGAGTCCTGATTGGACCAGCGCATGAGTTCTGACGGGCCTGGTTGTTTGTGTGGCGCAGATGTTGCACAGAGGAGGTCCCTTCATCAACTCGCTGCTGCACCTGGAGGAGCTGGGCTTCCGCAGCTCGTCGCCCTCGGTGAAGAAGATCGCCTTCATCGCCTGGAAGAGCCTCATCGACAACTTCGCCCTCAACCCAGGTCAGAACGCCGCTTTAAAGGTGCAGTGTGTCAGATGTGCCGACCTCTAGTGGTGGAGCGGCGCGTTGTATCCGTCACCTCACTCCTCCGAACGCGAGGAGAACCTGTGCTCGACTTCAGTCGCCGTTAGAGCTCAAAAGATGTTTAGAACGTCCACTTTTACGACTGTAAAAACATGGCCGCCCCCGCGGAGAGGAGCCGCTCCTCATGCAGATGAACAGTAAAGGCCACGAGCATGTGGGTGTCATTGTTTCGTCATGTTTTTCTCTGCAGACATCCTGTGCAGCGCCAAACGCATGAAGCTGCTGATGCAGCCGCTCATGTCCATCCACGTCCGGACGGAGGCGCTGCTGCTCACCAAGGTGGAGGTGTGGTGGTACCTGGTGCTTCAGCTGGGTCCAAACCTCTCCACACACTTTGATCTGGTCAGAACTTCCCCTCCCCTCCCCCTCCCCCTCCCCCCGCATTACATCCTGAAAACCCGAAGCTCATGGTCCGTCTCCTCAGGTCTCGCTGCCTCTGCTCCAGTACGTCATCGGAGGCGACGCCTCCTCCGTCCCCGGGACCCCGTCTCGCTCCGTCACTCAGAACGGTGGCGCCGCGCCGGCCACGCCCAAAGCGGGTAAGGTCCCACCCCTCGCCGCCCGCGCTGCGTTGTTTGAGTCGTGAGGCGTAAACGAGCCGTGTTCTTGGCGCAGGAACTCCGGGCTTCAGCGGCGCCGCCCACGTGTCCAGGATGAGCCTGAACTCCAGCGTCCAGCTTCCCTCCACCTTCCCCTCCACCCAGCTGCTGGGCCTGGAGATGCTGCTGCACTACTTCATGGGGCCGGAGGCGGTCGCCGTGGCGACCAAGAGGAAGATTCCCCTCGGTCTCGGTGAGTGTCGCGGAAGACGAACGTCCGACTGTCTTTGGGTTTTGGTGAGAAGAGCCGACGCCGGTGTGGGAGACTTGTACAGGGGATGGAAGCTGAATCATGACGCCACATCCCGCCCCCTGCTGGTCGTCTTTGGCTCCACCACTTGTGTATATCAGCCCCACTTTGAGACGTCATGTTGTCACTCCAGCCGGTGAATGGATGAATAAAGCCCACAAACGACAAAGTGAACTCGTATGCAGATGATGTTGTTGTTTTCCTGCAGAGCCTCTGAACCACCTGCTCCTCACTGGCTCCTCCTCCTTCACCAAACACGCCGCTGTTCTCATCCCAAGCCTCAGAGACGGATTCATCAACGTCGGCAAAGAAGCTCCAGGTGTGTGGGTTCTGCTGACCTCTAGTGGAGAAGTTGTGTACTGCAGCCTCCCGGCAGGTGGGCGTGGTGTCATGCTTCCTGTCTCCTCTCTCCCGCAGAGGCGCTTTTATCTGCGCTGTGGACGAGTTTGGTGCGATTCGTCAACGCGACGATAGAATCTGGTGAGTGTGTTGATTTTAATTCATCGGACAAAGTTCAGGATGTGAAACGTGAATTCTTCGATGTTTAGAATATAAGTTTGCATCATTTCAGTCCCAAGAATCCTCAAAGTGCAGTTATGGTTCGACACAAACTAAACAATGGATGAGTTCCTCTGCAGAGGTCAAAGTTCAGGAAGCAACTACAGAGAATAAATAGTTTGACCTCAAAAACTCCTAAAACCAAATCTTCCTGTTTGAGTTTAAAAAGTTTGAGTTTTAAAGCAAATTCTCTCATAAGAAATAATAGAAAGTGAATGAATTGATTCCCAAACTTCCTGTTGTTCTCCGAGTATTTTTTAATCTGATCAATTAGATTAAAGACAATGATCAAGCCTTCGATTAATTGAATTACATTTTTTATAGAAATAGATTTTTTAAATTGAATTTTAATATATGAGATTATAGTAAATTACATTACAGTCAATTAAATGTCATTAAAATTTGATTTAGTTTTACAAAGTATTCAAATAAAGAAAAATCAACAATCAGATCCACATCACTTCCTGTTTTAAGTATTTCTATATGAACACATGAATCCAGTGTCCTGTCTTGTGGCTGCGGCTCAGCTCGGTGGTCTCCTGAAGCTCTGGGTTCCACCTCGTCAGCGCCACATAGAGAAACCCGAGTGGGTTCGGGCCCCCTGTCGTCTGAGTGGGAGGGGCCTGTCAGACCCTTGCCCCCCCCCCCCCCCCCGCCCCACTCTCACACTCTTCATCAGTTTAAGTCTGAGAGCTCAGGGTCTCGACCTCGAGGCTCTGAACCTCTGTGAAGAGAGAAATCCACTGAGGGATTCGACCCCAATGATGATTTTCTCCTCTGAAGATCAGACACAGATGAAATAACTTAAAGGACCTGTTTGTGTTAAACTCTGTGTGTGTGTGTGTGTGTGTGTGTGTGTGTGTGTGTGTGTGTGTGTGTGTGTGTGTGTGTGTGTGTGTGTGTGTGTGTGTGTGTGTGTGTGTCAGTGGGCAGTAAGAAGGACCGTCAGGGCTGTGAAGTCCTCACTCTGACCCTTCAGGCTCTTCAGAGCATCGTCGCCTCCGAATCACTTCCTGCTGATAAAGTCCTGGTGAGATCAATCAGCTGTGATTTCCATCCCATAATTCACCTCTTCACTCTTTCATTCATTCATTCATAGCACTCATGCATGTATCAGAGGATGGAGACAGGAAGTGCAACTAGCTTTGACGTAATTACATGTACTAGTGGCACAATGGTGGTACTGCATCGCAGGTGCGGGTCATGAGTGAACAACAAGAGATAGTTGTGTTGTTTGTTTACATGTTGTTTGTTTACATGTCTGTTGACTCTGCAGCTCCTGTTTGAAGCCACCTTGAAGGGAATCCCTCAGAAGGTTCTGGGTTCTGCCTCCTACCAGGTCGGGAAGATGGACGTGTTGAACGTGAGTCGGCTTCATTTCTGGATGTTTGTGTGAATCGCTCGTCTCTAATCTTTGATTTTCCAATGATTGACACGTGTCATTGCTCTGTGCTCAGGGAACTCCTGCTCTGTTCCTGCTCCTCCTCCTCTACAACAGCAGCATGTTGTCTGTTTACATCGAGGACGAGAGGTACCGCGCCAGTTATTCTGGCTTTTATTTTGTAGTATTTCATCTCCTTTATCTGCTTTTCATTTTAATTTGGACAAATACTTAATTACAGGTGTGGACGAGGACCTTGTCACTGTTACACTCAATCATCACCTGTGTTGGCAGTGAAATGTATTCATGATTTCATCAGTGTAACTCTCTAAATCAGTGTTACATTTTTGTACTTAATTCCAATTCATATTTTTTGTCTTTTAAAAAAATGTACGCTACAGCAAAGTTTTATAAACGCTTAATGTATTTAAATGTATATTTTTTTATACATTTGTTTGTACCTGCATATTTGCTACTGCTTTAAATTGCAAATTATTTTCAGGACCCTAATCATGCTTTTCTGGATGTATTTGGGAGTTTCTTTCTTTTTGAATGTACTTGCGTCTTCATTTATCATTTCCACATTTATTCTACTTATTTATTCTACTATTGTTTATATTTTTGAATGTCTCTGTTGTTTTTCTCTTTTCCTCCCAGGTTCTTCCAGAGCCTCCAGACGTTGGTGAGCTGTGGTCTGTCGGGTCACACGTCTCCTCTGGCCTTCGCCGAGTCGGTGCTCGGCGCCGTGGGAGGCAGCGCGGCGTCCGTGCAGAGCAAAGAGCAGCTGTGGAGGATGTGGAGCGTCATGGTGGCGCCGCTCACCGACACCATCACGCAGGTGAGGGGGCGGGGCCAGCTGAGCGACCGCCATTCCTGAAGCGAAAGTGTTTTGAAGCTGTCGATCAATGTGTTCCAGTCTAACGAGGTGAACCAAGGCGACGCTCTGGAGCACAACTTCAGCGCCGTGCACGCCGCTCTGCTCTTCCCCGTCGCTCACCTGCTCCGAGGATCCTCGCCGCTGCAGCAGGTCGCTCTCAAACCCGCGCGCTTGGACAGAACCGCGTGACCGCCACCCATCACCTGACCTCTGTGTTGGTTGTCCCCAGACGTCCCAGAAGTCCATGTTGTCCACCTGGTCCAAACTGTACAAGGTGTTCGCTCGCTGCTCGGCGCTGGTGACCACGGCCGAGGAGAACGTCTGCTGCGAGGAGCTGTGTGTCAAGATGGCGGCGTCCATCGACACGGACGCCTTAAAGGTGAGGAGAGGGAGACGGTGGAGATGACTTTCTCTTTATTTATTTATTTATTATTATTGTTAGATAACTATTCTGTTCGATTGACGATATATTTCTACAGCTGCTGCTACAGATTCACTGAGATCATTTAGCACAACCCCAACTCTTAGTACAGAATCAATACATACATAAATCAAAACATTATTGATAAAAAAATTCAATAAGGAAAGAAAATAATTAGTTAAAAAATAAAAAATAATATGAAGTGAGAAAAACAAAAAATAATTGAAAAATAACGACAGTGAAAAATAAATGAATCATTTTTAAAGTTAAAGAAATTTAAAATAAGAATGAATCAGTAAAAATGAAAAATGGGGAATAAGAATTAAATAAGTGAACCTCATGCCACCATCATGCCCCTATCATGCCACCATCATACCCCCATCATACCCCCATCATGCCATCATCATGCCCCCATCATACCCCCATCATACCCCCATCATGCCACCTCACTGCCCTGAGTTGGTGTCATTCACCTTTGGTTGAACTGTGATTTCTCTCTCAGGTTCCCTCCACGTTAGCCTCGGTCTGCAGCCTCCTCCAGGTGATGGTGGAGTGTGTGGACTTCTCTCCCTTCTCGCCTCAGTTTCAGCAGAAGCGAAAATGTACAAATTGAAACTTGGTTCTTTTTTTTCTTTAAAAAAAGTCTGTTTTAAATGAAGAGAAGCCTCTGAGTCTCACTGGTCGTCTCCTGCAGCTCCTCACACGCCCGTGAGCCGGACGAGGAAGAGGAACAAGGTTCTGGGGAACCTGACCACGTTCCAGTCTCTGCTGGTTCAGTGTCTGGAGGTTTACCTGGAGGCGCCCGACCCCTCGTCCGAGGCCACAGGGGGCGCTCTGCTCTCCGTCCTGTCCGCTCTCTTCACCAACCTCGTCCTCGCCAACGCTGTGCAGGAAGTCCTGGGGTCTCTGGTTCCACCGCTCACGCTCTTCTTCAAACACGCAGCCAGTGAACCGCCCGTCTTCTCTCCGCAGCTTCTGACCAAGGTGACTGTCCCTCCTTTTCAAAGTAAAAGCCTTGAGTTGTGTCTCCTGCTGACCAGAAACATTTTATTTGACAACAAGGCTTTTATTTTTTATCAAAGGACAAGAAGTCGTTTGTGCTCAGACACCAGAAACCCTACACCCTCATGTTCTGTGAAGTGCTTTGAGGGGTCATCAAGACCTGACTCAGCACTATTTCGATAAACGCCATTTTACCATTGCTATTTGCATATTAGGGCAGGAAAGTTGCTCGACTGCTGATCTTAGCATCCTGGTGTTGGGCCGTGTACATGCATCTAAATACACGGATCATACGTGGAACCCCGGTGCTGCCCCCTGCTGGAGAACCCTCCACTCACAGGGTGTTTGTGTTTCCCTCCTGCAGCTGGAGAAGCTGGCGGCGGAGCTCCTGGGCTGCGTTCAGAGCCGCTCGGCTCTGGCCTTCGATGGCGAGCTGCTGGCGCTGCTCTCGCCTCTGCTTTGCGTTCTGTTCCTGCACAGGAACAAGCAGCTGCGCTCCACCACCACACACTTCTGGAACGCCACCTTCGCCAACGCCGTCAGCCTCGCGTACCCCGAGGAGATCAGGTAACCTCAGTCCATGACCTCCGTGAGGTTTGTTTGTCTGACCACGGCGATGACATCATCGCTGACTCTCACGATGTCATCACGCAGACCCGTCCTTAGCCAAGTGAAGCAGAAGACCCCCATCATCCTGCCGGGCTTTGAGGTGGTCACGCTGTCAGATGAGCTCAGCGCACAGTATTCAGTGAGTTTCCACTGATGACATCATCACCTCCAGGATCCATCAGTGTTTATTCTGGGATGTGCTTCTCCGCAGAGTGAATGTTCCCAGCTGGAGACCAAGCTGAGTGGGGTGCCGGTGGGCTCGTCTGCGGGGAAGAGGGACTCTCTGCTGGGGAAGACGGCGGAGACAAAGGACAAGGGTTCCACCAAGACGTCCAAGAACGTTTCGGTGAGTCTGGAGTCCAGAGACGATGCAGTGGTTTCTCAAACATTGGTAAAACCATCCCATAATAAGTCATGAGCATCTGTGGTGCTGGATTGAGTGTAAAGTCAGGAACCAAATGTGGACGTCTTCACTGTTTTAGGGCAGTGATTCTCAAAATGAGGTACGCGCACCACCACTGGTACTACAACTCCCTCTGGTGGTAAACAGAGGAATCACTGAACTTCATGGAGATAAAATCTATTTAAAATCATATTATTGAAATGACTAGATTCTATTTTGTTACATAAGATAAGAGTTTCATTCATTGTGCCGAATATCTTTTGTCTTTGAGGTCGGCAGCAGTTTTGTCTAATCTTACTTTTTTTAAATTAAATACAGTAATATTTTGTACTTACTATTTAAGCACTACAGTTTTATTTAAATGTAAAACTACAATACATTTAGGTGCCATACATTTTAATTGAAACATTAAATTACATTTTTTTTAAATGTAATTTAGATTTATATGCCGTTTTGATATTAATATTCAAACTGTCAACTGCGACGCAGGGTCACTCATTTCTTTGTTGGCACATTTGTTGTTGTTTTTGCTTCCATGTGGAACAGTCATATTCTTGTTGTAACCACATTTGGAAAATCCCCTTCTCTGCAACAAGAAGATCTGCTGTGTAATGTAATATTATTCATAATTGCTTTCCACCCATCTGCTTTCCATTGTTCCTCCCCTCTGCAGACCAAACTGGACTTTGGCTCGCCCAAGCCTCCCCGCAGAGAGGCGCTGGAGGAGGAGGCCTCCATCGACTTTGTCTTCATCCCCCCGGAGACCAAGGAGAGAGTTCTGACGGAGCACCAGAAGGAGGTGAAAAGAACCAAAAGGTCAGCTTTATTTTCTATTTTCACAAAATTGTTTTTAAAAGTTGGAGAGTTTCCATTTGATGATGTTTTAACATGGTTTTTAATTCCGCAGGGTCGATATCCCGGCCATGTACAACAACCTCGACGCCTCTCTGGACACAACGGTCTTCACTCAGTACACTCAGAGCCAAGAAGACTCTTTGTAAGTTTTCAAGATCTGCTCTTTGCAAAAAGATTAAACCCTGATCTCCACTAAAAACTAAACATTCAAATAATAAACTGTTTTCTCCACAGAGAGAAACTACAAAGTGACCAGGCCAACAAAGAGGCTAATGACAAGGTAAAGGTCATTCCAGCTGATGTATTCGTTATATTTGTTGACAGATTTAGTAACTAGGACTTCGGTCTCTTCCAGGTTCCACAGGAAGACGTGGAAAATGCTGAAATTCTGGCGAAAGAGACTCAAGACTTTACCAGCCCCAAAGAAACTGATAAAGAGACGGAAATAGTTCCTGCGCCAGCTGATGTCTCCATGGAGGAAGACGTCCAGACTAACGATAAAGCAGAGGATATGGACACGGGCTCGAGTCCCAACGTCTCCAGCTCCTCAGATTTGATTTCCGGGACTCCTCAGAAACCAAACAGTCGCCGTCAGTCCTTCATCACTCTGGAGAAGTATCCCGACGGTAAACCCACCACCCCCAGCAGTGTGTCCTCCTTCACGGGTCCTTTGATAAAGTCTTCCGGCAGCCAGAAACACTCCAGCACCAGCAAGACATCGTCTTCTCAAGCTTCCCAGGAATCCGCAAGTCCAAACGCGCAGGATTCACAATCTGACGTAAAGGTTGACTCACAGCCTCTCGTCAAAGATGCCATGGAGTCTCCTCGAAGACCGAAGGACTCGCAGATTAGGAATGAGCCGGTGAAGCTGACAGAGAGACTTCCCAGTGACACGACGGAGGACGATGACCTGATCCCAGACACTCAGACAGGAGCAGAGGAGGGGGGACTGGACCATTCCCAGCACTCTCAAGACGAAACTCAAGTGGAGCCTCTGTCGCAGGGAGAGGACCCCGATGAAGGAAAAGCTAAAAGCTTAGCGAAACCTAGGAGAGTGTCTGATAAGCTCAGCAGTGATTCTCAAACCTCTGACGTGTCGCAGGGCAGAGTCACCAGGAGAAGTCAGCAGCTCGCGGAGGAAGCGAGCGGCGGAATACGAACGAGGGCTCGGACGGACAAGAGCCAGACCGAGACTCCGGGTCGATCGCACAAGAAGGTCAAACTGTTCAGCACCTCGGAGGATTTCCTGGATGACACGAACCCCAGAAAAAGAGGTCGAAGGAGCACCAAAGAGCTGGAGTCCAGCCAAACGGACTTACTGTCAGACAGTGACAGCCAGACCAAGGTTGGGCGAGGTCGGCCTAGAAAGGTGCCGTTAGTAAATAAGGAAACACCCAAAATGGAGTCAAGCCAAACTGTCTCTAAAGTTGAAGAGCAGAAGGACAGTATTGAATCTAAAAAGGACTCTCGGATGATTAGCCCCTCCCCTCAGAAAACTGGCAAATCCCAGGAGTTAGAACAAACAAAACAAGACAATCGTGAATTAAAGACAAACTCTGAATTGATGACTCCCTCGCCTCAAGCTGGCGCCAAGTCCCAAGACGTTGAGGTTGTGCAACACCTTAAAAAGAACAACCCTCAGGTGATCAGTCCTCCTGCTGAAACTGTCACCCAGTCCCAAGAGGCAACTGTAACTTCAAATCAAAAGAACAACTCTCAGGTGAGTACACCCTCACAAAGTGGTGCCAGACCCCAAGAGTTGGAACTTGTAGAACCGGCCAAAAAAGACGGTATCCAAAAAGACTCTCAAATCCTAACCTCTCAGAGCGAAGGCCAGTCCCAAGAGCCAATCGGAACTCATGATCACCAAAAGAACGACTCTCAGGTGATCGGTTCTCTGCCTCAAACTGTCACCCCGTCCCAACAACCAATTAAAATGGCCGATCCTAATCGAAAGAATGACTCTCAGACTAGCACACCCTCCCAAAGTGGTGCCAAATCCCAAGAGTATGACCTTCCAGAACTGACCAAAAAATACTCTGAAATCCAAACCCCCTCTCAAAGAGAAGGCCAATCCCAAGAATTGAAAGTCTTAGACAATATCAGAAAGGAAATGGAAGATTCTTTGATGTTGTCTTCTTCGACTAACGACTCTCAAGTGTCGACAGACGTCGCAAACAAGTTGGTAAACAATTTGGAGATCAAGGACAAACAAGAATCACAAGAAGGTGTCGATGACAACCTGAGTCAGGATGACTCGCAAGTGTTCACACCTTCATCCGCCGAGGTTCAGTCCAAGCCCAAATACGGAAAAAGAAAGTCCTTACCTGAGCCAGCCGACTCGGAGGACGGTCGGCGTTCACTGAGAAGTAGAAGTCAGTCAAAGACTCCGGTGAATCAGGCAGAGGACAACATCCGAGGAAGGACCAGAGGCAGGAGATCAAGTCCTGTTTCAACTCCAGAGAGCTCTCAGTCACTAGATACCTCTGGATCACTGGAGTCTTCTCGAGGCAGGGGCAGGTACTCCAGACGAAGTTCATCTCAGACTTTGGCGTCTAGTTTGGAGTCATCAGGTTCTGAATCCCAAGAGACCAGAGACGTTTCTGTGATGCCCAAAAAGAGAGGGAGGAAAGCTCAAGCGACTCTTCCAAGTCCTCTCGCCCTCAATTCCAACGCCGCGCAAGGTTCCAAGGATGTTGACAATGATTCTCTGAAGGTGGACACACAAAACCTAGAAGCTACCACAGAGTCCAAAGGAGTCAAAGCTGATCGCAAAGTTTCTAAGGACGGTGATGATTCTCAAGAGGTGGACACACGAAACCTAGCAGCTACCTCTGAGTCCAAAGGAGTCAAAACTGGTCACAAAGTTTCTAAGGACGTTGGTGATGATTCTCAAGAGGTGGACACACAAAACCTAGCAGCTACCACTGAGTCCAAAGGAGTCAAAACTGACCGCAAAGTTTCTAAGGACGTTGGTGATGATTCTCAAGAGGTGGACACACAAAACCTAGCAGCTACCACAGAGTCCAAAGGAGTCAAAACTGACCGCAAAGTTTCTAAGGACGGTGATGATTCTGAAGAGGTGGACACACAAAACCTAGAAGCTACCTCTGAGTCCAAAGGAGTCAAAACTGACCGCAAAGTTTCTAAGGACGTTGGTGATGATTCTCACGAGATGGACACACAAAACCTAGCAGCTACCACAGAGTCCAAAGGAGTCAAAACTGACCGCAAAGTTTCTAAGGACGTTGGTGATGATTCTCAAGAGGTGGACACACAAAACCTAGCAGCTACCTCTGAGTCCAAAGGAGTCAAAACTGGTCACAAAGTTTCTAAGGACGTTGGTGATGATTCTCAAGAGGTGGACACACAAAACCTAGCAGCTACCTCTGAGTCCAAAGGAGTCAAAACTGGTCACAAAGTTTCTAAGGACGTTGGTGATGATTCTCAAGAGGTGGACACACAAAACCTAGCAGCTACCTCTGAGTCCAAAGGAGTCAAAACTGGTCACAAAGTTTCTAAGGACGTTGGTGATGATTCTCAAGAGGTGGACACACAAAACCTAGCAGCTACCTCTGAGTCCAAAGGAGTCAAAACTGGTCACAAAGTTTCTAAGGACGTTGGTGATGATTCTCACGAGGTGGACACACAAAACCTAGCAGCTACCACAGAGTCCACAGGAGTCAAAACTGACCGCAAAGTTTCTAAGGACGTTGGTAATGATTCTCAAGAGGTGGACACACAAAACAAAGAAGCTCCAGCTGAATCTGTTTTTGAGGGATCACAGGAAAACCAAGATGAGCAGGATTCTGAATCCTTTAGAAACAGACCTGACTTGATGGAGCAACATGGCCAAGAATTTCCAATGGAGGTTGGGACTGATGCTCTCGAAGCTTTGGAGTCTATCGTTTCAGCGATTGAAGTCAGTGATGGATCACCAAGAAAAATGGAGCAAACAAGCTCTGATAACAAAACTGAGGACTTAATGCTGGAACCCGTTGGGACCTGTAATGAGGAAGTAGTAGACGCACAGGAACCTCCTGAGGATACACCTCCTGAATCTCCAGAGGACGAAGCTGACGAAAATTCTGATAAAGAAAATGAAGTTGCTGACTACGACCAAGAACATCCAGATGTTACTGTGGAAACTACAACTGAGGATGAGAACCAGGAAGCCGGTCTAGATTTCGAAGAGGAGCCGGCAAGGGAAGACGAACCATCGGGATCCGACCAGCACGCAGAACCCGGCACCGACGAGAACATCGCACCTCATCAGGAGAACGTAAAAGACGGCAGCAACCAAATCCTGGAGTGTTGCAGTGAAGAGCGGGGGGAAAATCTGGAGGAGGAGGTTCTGGGTTCAGCTCTGCCTGATCTGTGTGACGCTTCGGTACCTTCCGGCAGAGAAGATCTTCAGAACTCTCCGGTGAGACAGAAAGACCTCGAGGCCGTCATGGGCTTAGATGCCGCCCAGAGCCCCAGCGATGGACGAACCAGAGGGACGTGGTCTCCCTCAGCCTCGCCCTCCACCAGCATTCTGAAGAAGGGTCAGAAGAGACCGCTGGAAGACGAGACCCCCTCACCGCTCATCAAAGTAAGAGCCGGTACTTCAACCTGTCCGGTTAAACCCGAGCTTTTATTTGTTGGTACTTTAATTTCACCGTTCACCTTTTGCAGTCCAGACGCGTTTCCTTTGCCAATCCGATCCAACGACAGGAAACGGCGGACGACATCGATCGCCGCAGCCCCGCCCTCAGAACCAGCTCACCCAGAAGACCCAAAGTCGGCAGTTTTCCTCAGCCCAAAGTATGTCCCAGCACCACGTGACCTTTAAACCACCAGGTTTCATACAAACAACCCTTTGAACCAATCGTCTGCTCTTTGTTCTAGTTCATCACTACCCCAACAAAGGGCTTGTTGATCCTGAGCCCCAGAAACATGCGAAGTCCAGGTTCCAAGAGCTCCAAGAAATGTCTGGTACGCACCGATACGACAAGTCAGCATTTTTCCAACAGTCAGAATTCTCACTCAATGTCTGCACTGCTGTCTGTTCAGCAGCAGGGGGCAGCAGTGTGGCTCCCAGTAAGATTGCCTGATAGTGGTACGTCTATACAACGTTGTGCTACGAACGTTTTTGACTCTAAACAGCCAGATACGACTTCCTGCCAGGTGATACAAATAAAACTCGTGATTTATTGCCTGAAACCTTTACTTTGAAAAGCGTACAGGAAGTGAATATTCATGATAAAAACTATATTTGTGCAGAGAAGCCGTTTGACCTCAACCAGTGTGGACGAGGACGGGCTTAATGTCGCTTTGGCTCGTGACTCACTCTAGTGGTGTAAAAGTGGTACAACAGAATGAGACTTTATTTAAAAAAATTTTTTTTTAAGTTCAGAAAATAAATGTTTTTGGTCTTTATTTCTAAAGACACAGTTTTTCCCCTCATTTCTGAAAATGCGAAAGCATAAAAACTCCTCAACACTTCTTGTTTGTAAAAATGTAAATGTATTTCTCATGGTGAAGTTGATTGTTTAATTTGTTATTGTTTGTTCTAGATGTCTGAAATCAGTCAGGAGTCCCGCCCTGTTCCCAGAGACTGTATCTACCCGGCTCTGGTGGGCTGCTCCGCCCCCGTCGAAGCTGTGCTGCCTCAGATCTCCTCCACCATGTGGTAAGTCGAGCGCTTCCTTGGCTACATGAGAACAAAATGAACAAATGAAGATCGAACCTGAATGAAAACACGTCATTCAAACGAACCTGAACAGGTGCCGGGGCTTCGGGCAGCTGGTTCGCGCCAGAAACATCAAAACGGTGGGTGACCTCAGCGCTTTAACGCCGCAGGAAATCAAGACTCTGCCCATTCGCTCCCCGAAGATCTCCAACGTCAAGAAGGCGCTGAAATTCTACGAACAGCAGGTAAGTCGGCTGAAACCTGATTGGAAGACTTCTCTCTGAATCATTGAAGTCGCGGCGCTTTTACACCTGATGTGTTTCAGCGTAAAGGACGCGGAGCGGACGACCTGAAGAGTTTGGACGAGATGGAGCTGATGACGGCGGAGCTGGAAGAGGGCGGAGCTCCTCAGAACCAGGATGATGACGATAAGACGTCAGGAGAAACTCTGGGTGCGTGCAACGTGGTTTTGTTTAGTCAGCGAGTTCAGACTGTCGTGGCTCATGACTCACTCTAGTGGTGAAAAAGTGGAACGTGTGGCCCGGGCTCAAACAGGAAGTAGGACATATAAAAATGTGTGGTACGTTAACATGAAATTATTTTATGCTGCAGCGACGGAGCTGCTGGACGAACCCGCCGACGCGAGGTCACAGCCGGACGCCTCCGCCCATCCGGCGCCGGGCACGCCCACCGAAGGAGAACCGCCACTTCCTGTCGCCGACGGGCTCCTCCCACACGTGGACGCGCTCGCCTGCAGGATGACTCCGCCCGAACTGGGCCGCTGCTCGCCACAGCAGCTGGTCCACATGCACCACCAGCTAGGAGGCATGATGAGCCGCCTGGTGGTGGAGCTGCAGACGCGCCTCGGACAGAGCCCCGACAAAACATGAGGCGCCCCCTGCTGGAGGGAGGGGGGAATTTTGTTTCTATCCATCAAGCACACACTCAAAACAGCGATTTTTACATTGTGAATTGAAAGAGGCGCCCCTGCTGGTGAGAGGAGGGATTTCTGTTTCATCCACTTGGATAAAACAGATTGTACATGTAAAATTTGATGAGGCGCCTCCTGCTGGCGAGAGGGTGGATTTGTTTTTTTCGATCCACCCAGGACATTGAATTTGATGAGGCGCCCCCTACTGGTGAAAGAGGACGTTTTAAATAGATCCATCCAGGATTTTTACATTTTGAATTTGTTATTCTTGGATTTTTTATTTTCTTTGAATGTTTTTTAATAATAATTCTAGAGGCACATTTTAAATATCGAGCTCATGTTGTTAAAATGTTACGCATCACGGAACAGGAAGCAGTCACGCGACTTCAAGCCGAGTTTTAACAGTAGTTCTAATTAATCACGTGTTTCCCCTTGATACTTTTAATACTTCACTGATGCAGTATTATTAGAAATACTCTGTGTACAGACGCCGTCGACTCTACTTCCTGTTTACATTTGGACTCGTTTTTCGCGCCGTTTCACTTTTTTAAACAAAAACAGTAGAATTGTCGGCACTTGTTTATTTGTGATTTTTAAAAACTAAATAAAACATGTGGAGGATTTTTGAACGTTTTTTTCTCTGATTGAACAAATTTTAACGTGTTGAATCATTTATTTATTTTTTTTTACAAAAGGGACGAGTGTCTTATTTTGACATGTGACCATTGGATGAGGATGAATGATGTTTATAGCGACACCTGTGGCGGTGCAGTGAAGAGTCACTTGTTTAGGTCATGTGTTGATTTATCTTTCATCACTGTTTGGTATTGAACTTAAAGGTGCAGTGTGTAAGATTTGAATCCATACAGACATGACTTGTTCCCATCTGTCAAACTTCCTGTGATTCAGACCCTTTGACCTTCGACCTCAGGCGGCCTCTCACCCTGCGCTCGTCCTGGGCTCTCGGCAGAGATGTTGCTTTTCCACAGAAGGGCGTTTGTTGCCGTTGACTCCGCCCCCTCCTCCTGACCAGAGGAGCGCCGTCTTTGGCTCGGAGCGCAGAGTAATTACCTGATTATCCGCCGGCGCCGCTGCCAGGAGCTGCAGCGCCGCTCTGCGTGGAGACGGGTTGGGGGTCGGCAGCGCTGCAAGCTTAGCAGATTGTTCTCCGCTGGACGGACACGCTGCTGCTGCTGCTGCTGCTGCTGCTGCTGCAGGACCAGAGCCTCCACACACACACTCTGACACACAGCTGAGAACACCAGACTTCACTGAGGTAAGATGCACATCACACTGGGGCCTTATAACTTGACTGATGAGTGTCGGTGTGGAGCCGTTCGTCTTTATCACTCAAACTCTGTGTTTACTCTCAAAGTGGATCAATGGCTTGAAATGCAGCTTTGATCTTTGGAGTGAATTCCAAACGTCTCTGTCAGAAATGTGAACGTGTTTGTTGAAATGCTGATGAGTAAATGCGCAGAGTTCAGCTGAGGACTCGCTGCAGTGAAGTGATCAACGTGTCGACTGATGAGTTGGTTTTAAATTGTTCGAGTATCATTTTCAATCCTCTTCTTGTAACTAGAACAAGTTGCATTTGATTGAAATGTAAAAAGCTTGTTAATGTGTTTGAACAGTTCATAGAATTCATTTCAGAGCAGGTTGTCATTTGTGTTTTTCTGAATTTTATTTTATTTTATTTTGGAATATTCTATTTTACATGATTTGATTTGATTTGTCCTCATTTTATTTGATATTGTTTTATTTGCACGTGTTTTCTTTATATTCTGTTTTTATTTGATTTTATATCATTTGATTTATTTTATTTTATTTTTTCCATTTTATACATATATTTAATCGTATTTAGTTTTTTCTTTATTTTTCTGCTGCGGTGTTGAATCATAGTTTTTCTGAACTAATAAAATCAGTCTATTTATTTTGAGAGTTTTTTATTTTCCATCGGTCTCTGATTCTTCTTACAGCATCAGGCTTCAGCTCGTGACCTCAGGACCAAATCCGCTCTGAATCCTCTTCAGCTGTTTGTGGAACATCTGGTGAAATGTCCCTTTAATCTTCTCTGTTTTGGACGAAGGACTTCAGATCTGGAATCTGCTGCAGACAAACGTCCCATGGTTCCATTCTCTCTCCTCTCTGGTGTGTTGGTGCAGGCGCAGAGGAGATGCTGACTCAGCTGCTTGTGGGATGGACTGCCTTGCTCAGCGGCGTCCGACCGGCAGCTTCCATCTCCAGTGAGTCTGCGACAAAAACTGAAATCTTTTTCATTTAGATTGTGTCATTCACATTTCAGATGTGGAAAAATATTCAAACATCAGTATGTCAGAGATCACACGCGTGATATCCATCATGTTGTTTACTTGTTTACATGTTTACTTGTTTACTTGTTTACATGTTTACTTGTTTGTGTGCAGAGTTTCCCTCCGGCGGCAGCAGCAGGTGGTCGGCTCAGAAACCATGTGACGTCTTCATCCCACCTCCTCTTCCTCCTCCGATGTTTCCTCCAATCAAACATAAAGCAGAGCTGATGGTGAGGACACACACACACACACACACACACACACACACACACACACTCAGTGTGTATCTGAGTTCAAAGTAACTCAAGTTGAATTCTGCAGGTCGATATCACAGAAGAAATCACAGGAGCCGACGGAGAAAAGGTACAAACACAAAATATAATCTTATAAAATAGTGTTTTTAGATTGATAGATCTATGATCGATAAGTGATCTAGAATAAATAGGTAGATGGATCAATAATAGATGGGTTTAGGACGACTAGATAGATAGATCTGGAATATATAGATCTAGGATAGATCGATGTGTTTGATTAGAACTGTTGAAGTCTAATCATCGTTGTGTTTTAAAGGGCTGCAGAGGAAGAAGAGGACCTAAGGTTCAGTGTCACACACACACGCACACACACACACACACACACACACACGCGCACACGCACACACACACAATCAGCTTTTTTCGACGGAGCAGCAGTTCATTAAGTCGTATGTATTTCAGGGTGAACCTGGAGTGACGGGACCAGATGGAGAGCCAGGACCACAGGGACCAATGGGAGGACCAGGACAGAAGGTCACACAGAGAGTCCACATGTCATTTCACCTGTTCACCACTAGGCGGATGTTCCTGTGTGACACTCAAACACAGAGAATCAGATCAAATCCTAATTGAATTGATTCTGATTAAACGTGACGGACTGTTTGCTCTCAGGGTGTGAAGGGACCGAGAGGTTGGAGAGGTTTGTACGGAGACATCGGAACTCCAGGGATGATCAAGGTAAAGAAGGGTTCATCAAATGGGACTCTTTATTTATTTATGCATTTATTTATTTAGTTATTAAAGCATTCATTTTCATTTTTTCATGTCTGATTAAAAAAATAAAAATATAAAAATATAATCTATATGATATAATTTGGGGGACTATTAGAGGGACATGATGTTGTTGACATATTGATGAGGATGAAATCAATAACTCGTCTCGTCTCAGGGCAGTAAAGGCGTGAGAGGAGTCAAGGTCGGTGACGTTTAAACTTCCTGTTTTAAAAAAATATGAGTTTCACTTTGACAAGAAATGATATCACCTTTATATTTATTTATACATTTCAGGGTGATAAAGGTCTGAAAGGATCCCAAGGACTGAGTGGAGAAAAGGTGAGGACAAATTTACTCAAATTTTATTTTATGTTTCAGCAAAAATGTATTTATGCATTTTGTGTGTGTGTGTGTGTGTGTGTTTGTGTGTGTAGGGAGAGAGAGGAATCACTGCTCGTCCAGGAGAGAAGGTAAAAACACAGATTGTTAAAAGGCTGAATTCATCAGTTTTCAGATGAGATCCTAATCGTCATGGAAACGTTTTAAATTGAAAGGTTAGATTAGAAAGGTTAAAAGATGTGTTGTGACGTGTGGCAGGGTAACGTGGGTATGTTGGGTGACCCGGGTCTGAGAGGTGAGCAGGGTCAGAGAGGAGCCTCTGGGACCAGAGGACCGGTGGTGAGTCCATGAACTACACCTTCACAGACGATGGTCAACACTCTTCCGTTCTCTGGTTAAACAACAAACCGCCATCTTATCTGTCTTTAGGGGCTGAAAGGATCCCGAGGTCCAGCTGGTGAACAGGGTCCTCCTGGTCCTGCAGGAGGACATGGTGTGAGTGGAGAGCCTGGTCGACCTGGAGAAGGTTCGGAGGAGCGAAGATTCAGATTTTGCTGTTTTTGTTTTATAAAGCATTTGACTCATTGAGTGGCCGATGATGTCACACCGATAAGCTCCGCCCATCAGTTGATTTATCGGTGATTATTGATCCCCGGTGTTGCAGTGTTCATCCTGCCGGGACTGCAAGGAGCTGGCGGAGAGCCAGGTCCGTCTGCCACATGTGAGTGTTCACAGGGTCGAACCCCAGAAAGACCGATGGACCAAGTGCAGACGGTGAGAGACACACACACACACACACACACACACACACACACACACACTTCAGACTTCTCTACTTAATTCTTATCATTCGAATTATTATTATCGTTGTTGATGTGAGAACCTGACAGGAAGTACAGATGGTTTTGGTTCTAATTCCAATATTAGTTAGTTAAAATGTTACAGGACTGAAATGTCGACCTTTATTTAAATACAATCAATTAAAATGATTTATAATTTTATAAATTCAAGTACAAGTTTTAATACAAGTTTTCACAGGTCTGTAAAAGTGTCATATCTCATGACTCAGCAGCTCCCCCTAGTGATGAATATATATATATATATATATATATATATATATAGTGGTGGCACAGTGAC
>JAFBJT010110201.1:10719-21679 GCA_016785325.1 Chascanopsetta lugubris | reverse complement strand
CCCCCCCCCCCGCCCCCCCACCCTTTCTAGTGTGAAACAAGTGATGACATTGTCCTTTAGATCAACAAATCGTATATGTAGGAATGTATATTTCATTTGCGCGTGTGATTGATCTGTGCCAGCTGACGGGGAAAGGCCGTGCTTGGATGTGTTCTGCGCACAGGTCGGAGGCTGAACAGACCTGGATTCCGCCCCCGAGGCTGAGAGCGAAAAAGCTGTTGAACTGCCCGTGACATTTCCTGTTGTGTTTTGACTGCGTTTGCTCGAAGGGTTCAAACTTTCCCCTGCTTAGATCCCGGGGCAGGTATCAGCGAGGGCACAGACACGACTGTTCACCCTCACCCTCTCCCTCTCTCTCTCTCCCTCTCTCTCTCTCTCTCTCTCCCTCTCGCTCTCTCTCTCCCCCTCTTGTCTATCTCACCTCTCCTGCCTACTTACACCCATCCAGACAGGGCGTGTCGTAATGACAGAGGGAAGAAAAGGGGTTTGATCAAAGTGATTGGTCCTTCACTCTTGTAACAAAGATGAAAGATGGTATTTTTATTGCACGCTAGTAACAGTGTAACACTGAACTAATTGGTCTTGATCTGCCAGTCACCCCAGGGGATGCAAATGGATACTCTTCCACTTTGGCTCGGAGGGGCCTCGGCGCTTGTGCGTCAGGCTGGAAGGAACACAGAGTCAAATAGATAAATTAGCCTTAAATGAGCCGGCCCTGTGGTTTTCCTGGAGAATCCCTTGCTGTCTTCTCCAGCCGCACTCGACTAGTCGTGGCATGTGCGAGACAGTTCCTGACACAAGAGATTATTTTTACTTGTTGGAGATCACATTGTTATGTTCCGAGTAGGGTAAGTTGTTTTGAAGGGATTGTTTAATAAAGAGTCACGGACCAAATGCGGGGGTAAGTCGAGTGCAGTGAGAAGTTTAAATCGTGGTAATTAGGGCGTTATCGTGTAATAATTTTTGGATTTGATGTTTGAGGGAGGTAATACATTGGAACTGGCGCCGATCATCAACGAAGAATATGTAACTGGCTAAGTTGACAACTTATTAAATCATTTTCATACTAAAAAAGGAAAATAAAAAAAGTTGCCAGGTATGTCTTGATTCAAGTTTCTTATCTATGATAACTTTTCCAGTTTTTATATCTTTGGATTTTGGACTATTTTCTTTTTTCAACTTGACTATTACTTCTTAAGAATCGTTTTTTAAGAATCGGTCATTAAAATAATCAATAACAATGAATCGGTGTAAAAGTGTGATTATCTGTATCTCCACAGGATCGTCCACACATCCTTACACCTACACCCGAGGAAGCTTTACTCACCAGCTCAACAAAGAATTGGACAACATCAGAAATCAAAGAAATAAACTTGGTAAGTATCTGACTCCGTTTTGTCCTCATATCTCGAACGACCATGAAAATCCAATTGCAGAATCTTGCACCCGTCAGTGTAGATGCCAATGAAGTTAGCGTTTCACATATTGCTGACAGGAATCCGCTTTCTCTCCCCCTCTGTGCCTTCATTTCTTAATTTGGACCTGGACCAGAAGCGCTTGATCATTTTCCATCCATTTTAGGATATTATAAATGAGGCTCGAGCCTTTTTGGGAAGGAGGGGGGTGGCACGGGATGCTGTAGGAGTGGAGGGGGGGGGTGGGGGTGGGGGTGGGGGGGAGTGCACAAAGGCACTTAGGATATTGGACAAGATGCAAACTTTAGATTGTAGCAAGCCTTTTAGTGTTGTCATTAATTTAGAAGGATGGTGCATATAAAGTGCACTTGGCAAACTTCTCGGGCAGGCGGGGTGGGTGCACTTTGAGAATAAGGAGGACTAACAAGGTTGGGAATAGAGAGGGAAAGTCAATATGGCTACGACGAGGGCAGTCAGATGTCAGGCGCATCTTGTTAGTGCACCGTGGTCGTCCCCTGTGCACGCGGGCAACAAGCTATCATCTGCGCTCCCGACGGATGAGTGGGAAGATATAAACACGAGCCGTCTCACCTGTTCGCATTAGTGTCCCACCGCGCACACACACACACACACACATACCACGCACACACACACACACATACACACACACACACACACACACACACACACACCTACACCACGCACACAGTCCGACCAACACATAAATCACAAAATTAATTTGGATGCATTTCTTTTTATCCTGGATTTATTGTTGTTTCCACTAATTAAGGTAATGATGAGTGCGGCTAATTAAAGAGGAAGAGCATCATTTTTGAAGGTTATGAAATATATAGTCCTCCTTACCTGGAGGGGGAAATGGGGTTGTGATGAGTTTGGAGATTAGGGTGTAGTACGCACACACGCACACACACACACACACACACACACACACTTTACCAAAAACGAACTGTACAAACCCTGTAAACAAAGCCAGAGGGTTTGAGGTTTTCAGGAGTCGTCTTTGATGAACATATTAATGAACCAGCAGTGGAAAGTGGTTTGTAATGGAGGATTTGAGCTCATGGCCCTATCTCGCTATCGAGGAGTCAATGAGAAACGGATTTCTGAGGAAAAAACACAACCTCATGTTTGCTCTACCACTTGTTTCCTTTCAGAGAGAAGAAAGAAAGCATCAGGTTGGGAGAAGAACTTGTTGTATCCCATAGTGATGCTGATCCTGCTCGCAGGAACGGTGAGTGCAGAGAGTGACCTATCATTATTCCCCACTGTTTGCTCATGGCGTGCACAGCCTGGCTGGTGGCCATTGGGTCTAAGGCTGCACCTCAAACCTCATCCTTGTAAAGCTTTCCCACAGCGTCTGGGTGGGGGAGCCACTTTTGTCTAACCGCTGTTTAAGACAATGCTGAATAGCCACCTGCGAGAACTGTGATTTCCAATAGATTATAGTGTGGGAATGGCGTTTACACCGTCTTGATATTGCTAGATAAGGTGGAAAAGAGCATGTGAGGCGCACGGCACGTGCATCAAACAACTCCCACATTGTTCAGGTTTTGAGAAGCTTAATGTTGGAACGGTTAAAAAAAAAAAGAGGAAAAAAAAGAAATCACAAGGCGGTTATTATGCATTGCCATACTTAAGGATCAGCAAAGGCCCTGCAATTCAGCTATGCCATTCAACGATGCCAGACACTTTCAGGATTGGATCAATCTCTCTGATAATTACAGCACGAGAGAACAAATCTTTGTCTTCCTCTGTGTCTGCAGACGATCTCCGTTATTATGGTGGCACTGAATATCCTCTACCTTCTTGTGGATGAGACTGCCATGCCCAAGGGATCCACAGTAAGCCTACTGTCTCAATGAAGTGCAATTTTATCACCACAAAACACACACACACACACACACACACACGCTCACACACTCCTATCAGACGTGCCACATTACCGGCGGAGACATAAGTCAAATTCCGGATATGCTCAGGTGCGCGCTCGAAGAAAAGCACAGACCAGATGTTAATCAGGCCTCAACCTTGTGCCTTGTAGTTTTGTTTTGGAAGCTCATTGAAAGTCATTTCACAGCAGCGTGCAGCAGATTCAGTCAGCTAGCGGCGCGTCTCAAGTCCACAGAGTGTAAATAAGCTGCCGTTCCCCCCGGCTCGGCAGAGGCAGACGGGGCCAGGTGAAGGGCTCTCTCTCTCTCTCTCTCTCTCTCTTACTGTGGGGCAGACCCGAGCGAGTGTGCAACGACTCCCAGAGATTCACATCTCTGCCTAACATGCATTGTGTTTTAAGCTCTCCCTATCTCTTTTCATCTGTAGTGACAGAGGTGCGTGTGCGCGCGCACGCGTGCGCCCGTGCGCGCGAGCACGCGTGCGCTTGCGGTCGCATTCTTGTCTCGGAGAGGGCAACATTATATATCCTATTTCTCCCTCATTTCGTTTCGCGTCTTGCGGGCAACTGACAAGAGCTGCCCTCAACATTCCAATTATTTTATTGAGCAGAGATGTTTTCTTTGGCATGATGCAGAGCAGAAAATCCCCCAAATTACACTTGTCATGCAGCGTGAAGCTGTCCTCCCTGACAGCGCGGCCCCACTAAATGGTTTATACATTTGTTAAAGCTGAACGGAAGCCACACCTCTGATCTCACAGTGCTGCAGGAGGAACGGGAGACGTCTCCCGTAACAATCGATACGGATATGGCATCCATCTGTTCACCTGTTCCCCCCGCCCGCCCGCCCGCCGGCTCGCCCGCCGGCTCGCCCGCCGTCAAAGTCTGTCCCTGTAGCTCAGAAACTCCCTTCAAGTCACCTGCAGGCTGTCTGGAAAGACATAAGCCCGGGCGAGGGGACGGTGATTTAAAGTAGTGGGGAGAGCGGCGGGTTTGAGGTCTGGACCGGACAGACTGTGGGAAAGTCAAATGAGGCCCTGATGTGCTGATTGTTGTGGGGGGGGAAGGGGGGGGCACAATGGAAGTGCCCTGTCAATGTTTGTCTTCCTTTCTAAATACGTATCCCTCTGGAGTCCTCAGCATACCGAGCAGCGCCTCGCTCGGCCTTACAGAGCAGAGCATGGAGGTGGAGGAGGAGGAGGAGGAGGAGGAGGGGGGGTGTTGAGAGATGAAGAAGCAGGTGGATGTAGAGGAGGAAAATGCAAAGATGCTGTAGAAACAACAACAGGAGGAGGAGGTGTTGTAGGGGAACTGGCTCAGTCAATGGACACAGAGTTTTACTGCTTGAGGAACAAGCACTAAGAGGAACCAATAAAAAAGTTACTGCAGGCCCTCATCTCTGGCAGCCTCCGCACTTGACACTGTATTTTGTAAAATGGACAATTAGCCACAATTTCCGCCTCGCTTTAAGTTGCCCCCTCTCTCAACACACGCATCTACATAATTACACCTTCGCGCAAGCACCTCAACAACGGCCCCTCGGCTCGTGTCTAATGATCCTTTGTCCTCTCTCCGCAATAATGCCGCTAATTATGGGAAACTCGTTCTCGGAGAAAGGAGCAGTTGGATGAGATGTGATTGTATCGTTTTTTCACACTTTGCCAACAAAAGGTCGGGAACCCAACAATTAGTTCGAAAAGAAAAATGACGCTGATATTTTTACGATACGATGAAGTAGGTTTTAATAAATTGCCATGGCTGAAAAACGGAAAAATAATGAATGATCATAAAAGGGTCGTTAACACAGTTTTTAGCCATTCAATAATCAAGTTGGAGCAAATTATTGGTGGAAAAGTGCCTTTGGAATCTCTCCCAACTGTGATTCATACATCTTTAGGAGAATCTATAAAAAAATATAAGCAGAGCCACACATTCCTTTGATAGCCTTCAATTATCATTACATCTCAAAACAGGCTTAGTTTGTCTTTTCATTGCACAAACATGGCAGCCCCCCCCCTTCTGATGGATCATATTTCCATTTCTGCCTCTAGTGATGGAAATAATTGCACCTAATGTGCCATATGTGACACCTATGTGACATAATCGACCTTTAATGACGTTCTTAAGGTCAAACGTTCACAATCTAAGACTTAGCTCTTTGGGCGAGGGAGAGAGAGAGGTGCCGACATTCATGCCCATGTGCCCGGTGTTAATCATACGAGCAACAAATGCAGTATGTCTGCAGACTGAGCAGTGGCAGGCAGCACAGATGAACGCGCACACACACACACACACGCACACAGACACACACACACACACACACCCACACTCCATCACCCTTCCTGCTACTGGAATGAAAAGAAGGGAAAGAGTTGAAAGGAGGCGTACTGTGAGAGCTCACTGTCCTGAGAGCGCGCGCGCACACACACACACACACACACACACACACACACACACACACACAGTCTTAATGCACGCTCGCCCGCCCTCCATTAATAAATGACATCAGATGCTGTCTGCTAATTCCCTGTGTAAGAGAGAAAGAGCACTGCACCATGGCTCTGCAGCATAAGCTCCCAGGGATGACAGTTGCATAAAAAGGCATGAAACAACCTGCCAGGCTTTCCTCTTTCCTCCAGGCTGCATTGCAAAACAAATCAAGATAAGGACATTAAAGGTGTTCGAAGAAACCAAATCAAATCTAACATAACAATAAGTATGATCACACGCTAAGTAAATACTGCTGCTACAGAGTCAATATCAAACACTGACAACTGATTATCAAGCAGCAGTCACACTAAGGCTAAATCATAGTGTTGCTTGTATCGACGGGGTAATCTCACTGTCTGGCCAGTAGTGGGCAGAGTGGTCACTTCTTATTCCTGGACATAATGTACAGTTCCGCCGGTGCCCCATACAACACTGATCCTTTAGAGGACGGATAAAAGCAAATACTCAATTGACAACCCAGATGCTTGGTATGTGTTCTCCAGCTCCACTTTCTAAAAGGGCTTGTGTGTGTGTTTGTGCATGTGTGGCAGTGACGGGTGGGGGTGGGGGTGGGGGTGGGGTGGGGTGGGGTGGGTGTGTGGGGGCAGCCTAGTGTGTTTGCTTAAGTATTTGTTTTGTTGTTTTTATGTTTTTGGCGCGCTCTCAGCCGGTACACTCTTCTTACCGTAAGCAATGTGGCGTTTTTGTTTGAACACCTGTTCACATATTGTACGATCGACAGTGATTTGAAAAGAGCCCCTTTCATCTCGCTCCATTCATTACTGCGCCAATTTGATTCTGTCTCTCTCAAGTGGGGAAATTCTTCATGCATATTGCAGGATTTCTGTAATTGCTTGTGTGTGTGTGTGTGTAAGTAAACGCCTGCAGTGCTGCCGTCTTCCATGTTCCTCTTTTCCTACTTGTGATGTGTTGATACGAGGTGTGCCGTGACATTGAATAACCCAATTTTCTGTCTGTGTCGCCATCTTTCCAGGACCGAGGCATCGGGAACACCTGGGCCCCCCCCCCCCCTCCTCCCCTCACCCCCTGTGTTTCATCTCTCCTGCCTTCCTCTCTTCCTCGAACTCCTACCGCTCACTAATGTTTTCCTCAGCGCCCCTCAATGGCTTTAGTCGATCTGTCCAATATTTGTTTGTGGGTTGCGCAAACACTGGCAAAGTGCAAGCCCTTTTCTTGCACATCAGAGGGAGAGTGGAGTTTTGGTGTGTGTGTGTGTGTGTGTGTGTGTGTGTGGGGCGGGTGGAGGAGGAGGAGGAGGGGGTGTTCTGTTGGGCCCACAGTGGCAACTATTCACTTGGTAATGAGTTTGGGAGTGGTGAGGCTTGTTAACTAGCCATGACGCTCCAGTGAAAGGACTCGAGCGGACAATGGAGAGAACCTGTTAATGAGCAACTTCAGAGGTAATTGTACAATACGTGGAACTAATTTAACATCAAGTGGTGTTTGCGTGTGTACATGTGTGGGCATGTCACGGCCCGAGTGTCGCCGCCACTGGTGGGTGTTATTCTCTCGCGTCTCACAGTTTTGCTGGCGTTAAACTTTCTTCATGAAGTCCGATAATCTGCTCTCGTTTCTAGATCATCGGTTGCTGCGTGTCAATCTTGGTCCTGAGCTCAGCCCTGCCAGTGATGTCCAGAACGCTAGGTGAGTATAGCATGAGCATGCCTATTTACATGTTAGCGTGGAGCTCGCCTTACGTTGAGACGCTTGACAATAGATTCTGTGCACCGACTGTGACTGCTGCAACTAGCTTGGTTAGCGTAGTTTAGCATCGAGACTGGAGATGAGGCCGTATCTATCATGGCTCTATTTCAAAGTAGCAGAATCTACCTGTCGGCATCTCAAGTAAAGTAACCAAAGAAATACTTCAAAGGGACCTCAATTCACTTCAAAGGATCCAGAATAACCTCTACTCTAATTTGACGCACGAGACTTTTAAGGAACTTGTATACAAATGCTGGATTTTGCCTTATTGGGGCAATGTTGGGGAAGTAAATATTTTCAGAATAAAAGAAAATCACAAGAGCCACATCACGTGTAAGTCAAACTGAAGTTTCTCAATATTTTCTGCCAATAAACAAGCAAAAAGAGAAAATGCTCCTCCCCCCACAACGCCATAATTGGCAGCACCACCTATCACCAGACCATCATGGCTGGCGAATTGGATTCTCCTATAGTTTCCCATGGTGACGTTAGAAACCGGCGCCGGGGAGAAAGGGGGTAAAAATGACAGGAATAGCGGCGTCACAATGGCTCTAATAAACATGCAGAGTGCAGAGCACAGCTGTTCAAATAGCACCACTCCGTGTGTGCGAGACCAACAGAGGGGGAGAATGGGACAAAGCGAGCATACAGTGACTCATTGGAAGCTTTACAAAATATCAACAGGTTCTGCTTTGTGACACTGAATAGATGAAAAGGGAATAAATGCATGAGACAGAGTTTAAGAAGGAGAAAAAAAAAAAGAAAAGGGCCCCAGAATGCACCGAGGGCTGAGCGAGCGAGATGTTACGAGGCGGGAAAAAGGGATTCATCATTCGTCGTGAACTGAGGTGTGTTCAGTGTGTCACTGCCTGAGTGTGGGAAACACTGTACGACAGTATGAGGAACTGTACAAGGCAACACAATAGTTGGCTCAACTCTGTCTGTTCAACAGTGAAGTGACAAAACGGGGTTAAACCAAATATCACAACGGCTTCAACCAGAACCCTTAACCCATACCCGACGAGAGAAAACAGATCTCATTGGGCCACAGAACTGGATTCATCATTCCCAAGATTTCAAATGCCAAATATATCTTTATTTATTTATTTTTTTTTACAACCAATTCGATATTTATTTTTTTTTACAACCAATTCGATTTCCTCAAAAGACCAAAGCAAGTTCAAAACGTTTGGCATTAGAAATTCATATCAGCCAGACGGCCGTGGCGAGTTGCATCGTCCGGGGTCTCCACTATCTCCCTCGCAGGCAATTTTGTTAAAGGTCCTTGATGCTTGCAAACTGCTTACTGCGGCTGTAAATACATCTCACGAGACACGCGATCGATCGCCCGTTGTAATTGACGACGCGGGTTTTGAAGATGTAACCGGAGAGGTGGAACGTCCGGCGACGAGAGCGTCTACAGTCCGACACTTCCCCGATCGGATTTTTGCATTCCGTCGGCTGGGCGATGGAACATCCACCACGATGGTGTGTTCATTTGATTGGTCATCGACGTGTGTGCAATTAACATCTCGCAAAGAAACGGAGACGTGATATTGTAGCTGAAAACAATGATGGGTGCGGTAACGTGAGGAGGAAGTGGCAGGTGGAGATGGATGCGCGGGCGCTGATGGTTTCCCAGCTTTGACTGATGCTTGGAAACGCTTGTAGCCGTGTGGAGCGAAGAGGAGGCTGCAGGAAAAAACTGCTGCTTCATCTCCGTCTCGTGGCCGCGGCAGAGAGAGATGAAGTCCAGAACATAGCCACTCTGCTGCTATACTTAGTCACCCACGCTTTCACCTTCCACAGGGAGCAGACCTCACAATACTGCGCCCGCTAATAGGACGTCGTCAAGCACTGTGGCTGCATGTGATTCCGCTTGTGATCATACACGTACATTCAATCATGTTCTGTAGAGATCACTGTCAGTACATTTATATATTCAGTATCAAATGTAAGAATTTGGGAGTACATATACTGGAAATAGGTTACAAGTTGTTGAAGAATTAAAGGAAGACCCAAAAGGGAGATCATTTGTTGAGCACAACTTTGGGTTTCTCTGCAATTCAAACGGAGCTTGTAGTGACTGAAATAAACCGTCTGTCCCGTCTTTCTGCTCACAGGTATCACCAGGTTCGATCTGTTGGGAGACTTTGGAAGGTTCAATTGGCTGGGCAACTTTTACATCGTCCTTTCATACAACCTACTGTTCGCTGTCGTGACGACACTTTGCCTGGTGAGAAAATTCACCTCAGCGGTACGGGAAGAGCTTCTGAAGGCCTTAGGTAAATGTACCCTCTCTTCTTCTATTTGTTACTCATGTGCACCGACATCTTTTTCTTCTATTGTCCTGCAAACACAGCTCTCGTATGTAATGTAACTCCAGTGCTCCACCAAAGCCCCATCGGTAAAAACTCCACTGATTATGCCTTTTAATGACACCTTAAAATGAGTCTTGCCATGGAGATCCACAATTCAAACTCTGCTCCACTATGGACACCATGCCAGAATCCAATGCTGTGTAATGGTTTGGCTTAATTGTGCAGAGAAACCCATCTCACAAAAAAGACCAACTGACTTGGGAGAAACAGAGCCTCCATGGCGGCAGCGATAAGACGTTGACTGTTCCAATTCCATCCTGATTCTCAATTCCCAAATCCTCAGTCTCAAACACGAGACAGCATAAACCTACACTGTGGCTCTGGGGGGAGATAAGTGTGTATTTCTCTCTCGACATCACAACCTGCGGTTACAAAATGGAGGGGGCTGCAGCGAGATCTGCTGCTAGACTGACGTGACAAGAGGATGTGGCCAGTCTCCAAAAAAATAAAAAAAAAATAAAGTGTGGTTGACAGACCCGGGGTTTTTGATACAGAGGGTGGCATAGGGCTAGAAAATGTCAGACAGAAGGACCGAGGGGGGAAGAAAAGCACATCAATCCCTCTGTCTAAGTGGGAGTCTGAGCTTTTTAATGAGATTTCTCTCCCCTTATCTCCCCCTGCCCAGGTTTGGATAAATTGCAACTGTCAAACAGCCCCACGGACCCTGAATCTGGGAAGCTCGCGGCCAACGGGCATCAGAAAACTCTGTGAAAGGGACAACAGATCAACACACACACACACACACACATACATATATATACTGACACACACACACGCACACAAACACACACCTTAGCATAGCCAAAGGGAGATTTCAACAGGACTGCTGAAAGGTGAAAGGGATTGGAAGGAACTTAATAAACCCGTCTGACGGATGCTGCAAATGGAGGCTGAGAGAGCAATTTAGCTTCGTGACATTCCATCCTCTGCGTCTCGGATCGGAAGCTGGGACAGAGCCAGGGATGCGGCCGAGGAGTGAAATAGACTGGCATCACTGCAGTGACCTTGATGCTGACCTCAACTGCGACTGTGACTTTAAC
>JAFBJT010110200.1:0-11136 GCA_016785325.1 Chascanopsetta lugubris | reverse complement strand
CTGCACCGTCTCTTTAAGAGACTGTGAGGCACTCACAGCACTTCCTCAATCTGGCATCCCCCTTCTTGTGCTGCTATTGGTCGGGGCCCCCTCTTTCTCTATCAGCTGATTCGCTGTTGGTATCTAAGGGCTGGCTGGCCAGCACTCTATAAATAAACCCAGTGCTGTCTCAGCAACCAGCCTACAATACTCATTAGCTACTTCTCTCTCTCCTCTTCAGCCCCGCTCCTGCAAAGCAAGTAGCTTCCAATAGCAGCCCTGGCTCTCAGCAGCAGTCTGACATACTCTCCCCTAGCAACCCAACCCACCCTACCAGCCGTGTTCTCCTCCCCCTTTCCTTCATCATCCTTCCTGCTTTCTCAAAACCCTCTACGTCTGATTCTGCCTCTCTTTATCCATCCATCACTCATACAACGCTCAATTCTTCATTCCTATCTTGCCTTTTTAGCAACTGGCTCAATAGGTTTCCGTTGTCTTTTTACCGCAGACTGTTTCATCTCTCAATCAGTGTCGTGTTGATGCACAATGATGTAACAATATTAGGGGAGGACTCACTCCAGGCAGCACAGCAACACAAAGTACAATCATAGTTTGACACGTCCTGGTCACAACAAGTTCCTGGATAATAAAAGACAACACTGAAACAATTGTTTTTAACTCAATCACTGCAACAACGCCTGTGCAACATGTCGGTCAGGAGGGGCTCCCTTTGCCACCAGGGAGTAACTGAGATGAAAACGATACTAGTTTAAGGTCTAATATCCATCATACAGAATAACAATGCACATTCTGGTGGCAAAGCTAGTGATTGTAATAGTTCCTCTGTTTAATGTCAACACATGCATCACTAGACCATCACCATACAACACCAGAACCGTACATTGACATTAACTTGTGACAACCATCAAATCAGTTAACAAGAGAACAAAATGGCAACAGCTTGTCAAAGGCGCTGCTATTATGTGAGAATTTCCAACACTGGCGCAAATAGCCAAGCAATAGTCAAAACCACAATGCAGCAATTGTTAGTGATCATTTTCAAGAGTTCCATGTGTTTGGCGATAGAGGCTCGTAGAACTGAGCAACGCTAACTCAAATTATTTCACTGATTTGATCAAATACAATATTTACTGAGATCAATGCATTTAAATTAAAAAGTAAATTGATTTATAGCAAGCTGAATGTCACCTGATGACATGATGCACTAACGTGTCACAGTGTCACGTTTTCATCCTGCCTGCTGTGAGCTACTTTCAACTTCCTGTTTTCACATGTTGAGTTTTCCCAATCAAACTGTTTCACATTTACAAGATTTTCTGCCTGTTTTACTGTTAAACAGAATAAGTATGAAACAGTGATTATTTACACCCTGCATAGAGTGAGCTACATCCTATGTCCTGTTTTCACGGGTAGTTTTAAAATACAGACAGATTCCTAATACTGTAAAAAATTTGCATGCTCTTTTCATGTCCCTGTCACAGGACGGAACAGAAAAAGTACAAAACATTGACTGACACATAATAATGACATTTTACTCAGCAATCTTTGCTCCGCTTTGCAAAACTCCGACAGCGACACTGTGAGAAATCACCAGACAATGAGTCCATACCACTGATGCTGTCATGTCAACTGTATTTACATGTACAATGACCTGGCTCAAGACAGTAAGAGGGATAATACCATTAGAGTGACACACACGAAGACTCACCTCACACTCCCAGATAAACACTGTTGATGTTTTGACAGAAAGTAGCAAGGGTTTGGACAATACGGCCACATATTTTGCACCAGTTGCTTTTTGAAGTTGTAAGTAGTCTGAAGAGTTAGCAAATCTAGGAACAATGGTGGGTAGATGGAAACACTGTCTGTAAACAACCCCCATATGCTCATTTTGAAACAGAGTCAACAAATGAGGAAAGACTTGGCCACCTGTCCAATGGGGTAACTTCATTACTCAGTAATGTTCAGCTGACGAGTGGTGTAACTTAGTCAGTCGGTCGGTCGGTCAGGAACAGCTGCTGGCCTCACCGTTAGTGACCGGCCCAAAAACAACACACATCTAAAGCAGGTGGAAAGTGGACTGAAGCCATTCATCCCCGACTTGTACCCAATGAACTCCACTTCCACTCTGGACCACAGACTACGAATAAAAACGGATGACTTGACAGCTGCCCAGAAGTGAAACAAAGGCTTCTCAATCACCCCCCAGCAGCTTGGGGCAGTATGGGCCATATCATATTCATGTTAGGTAGATAGGGCTTTGACCAAACTGAACAGATGTGACAAAATCAGGGTGATCACTACCTAGAAATTGGTCAAGAGCATGTCTCAGCGAGAAATCAATACTGAGACGGTTACTGAGAACTCAGGAGTTGCAGCCAACAAATGGATTTCAAAGGAAGCATTATGTCATCTGGAGAGGTGAGCCACAATGTGCCTGAAATTGTCAAACAATAACAAAGACTAATGTAAACACTACAGTCTGTCATTCAAAATGGATAAATCTAATGTGAACAGGAACAGTACGATTTGACCTACATACAGATGTACAGGTCACACTGCATCTGTGTGAGACAAAAACACTTCAAAGTCATCCATGAATATGTTGTATTCAACAATTCTGCTCTTGTTAAATATGCTAACATACAAATTCTATTATGAATTCTATATCCCAGATTCAGAAGGAATAGACTGTGGCGATAGTTAAGATAGATCTACTAGATTCTAATCTACAAGTTTATTTAAATTGCGGGTATCAGTGTATTAGAGCCAGAGCATTTGATTGATGCTAACATTAATATTTATCTGGACATCTTGTACATATACTTTGCCAAACCTGCAAATATGAAAGATTTTTGATGAAAGGTGTTTTCAAAAATAATTCTACTCTAAACCACCTGTCAGTCAGTGCTCTAAAATAACTTTATCAAATAATCCCAAACATATGATAGTGTCTTGACAATTTAGCAAATGTTACTAAATGGAGTAAGTTATTTGCATTGACATTCAATGCATATGGCACAACAAAAACAGTGCCAAATAATAGTTCTATTCATACTGGTGGAAATGGGATGAACAAAACATTAGGAACACTTCTAACATTTAAATTGTCAAAAACTATTTCGCCTCCTGTTCATCAAATTGTGATTGCTTGATACAACAGCGCCACATACTGTTCACAACTGAAAAAGTGTTGGTCATAACCAAAGTCAAGGAAAGAACTCCTCTGTTAAGTCATTTAATCTTTTTTTTTTATTGAAATTAGAAGATTTGCTCCATATTGCCTTTCATTAGGACTGTTTTAAAAAATCTCATGATAGGAGTTATTTGATTGTTTTAATATGGTAGTTAAACAAGATTTTACACAGACATTTTAGGAAACATGTATGCAATATATTCAGTAATGATGTTAATGGTGTGGGCTGCCATGTTGATTCTACCTGACACTGTGACCTATGATTTGAGAAGGGTTATTAAAGTATAGTGTGGGGAATCCTGGCTTTGGAGTTGAAATCAAATACCTTGGATCTCTGACAGCAAATGTACTGGGGTTGGGCCCTGAGACTATCGTGTGTATACAAGTTGACAAAATAAGAGCGGTCATTAATACAGTTAAGCACATATACCAGAGATCACCACACTGACATAGAATGCACAGTTGGATAAATGGTGGGTGGGGGTGGACAGCTGGGAGGATGAAGTAAGGCTAAGCCTGCTGCCTGCAAATGGGTGATTAAGGTTCAAATCAAATCTCAAATAATAATGATGCAGACAGGCTAACCTGTCTGCATCATTACTGGAGATTATTACGAATAGTTCCAACAGCGAGGCAACTACTAACCAGTGACATGCCTCTTTAATACTAAGCTCCACCTGAGAGGTGAGATATTATCTAGATCCAACCGAGGCTTTTCTTTCTCCGACTACATACTGTTGTGTTCTCCTCACACCAACTCAACAATACCTTGCCAACAGTGCGATAACATACTGTAAAATACTAAGTGATCAAACTTTTAGTGCTGGCAGGGGCAGGGCAGATTGGACCAATCACTTAATACACAGCTGCTGTTGTATGGTAGCACGCATTCACTATCACAACACTAACAAGAAGAGGGTAAACTGCCCTGCAGACAAAACACCATCATTTGGATGACACAAATCTAACAATAAAATAGAAGGACACACAGCTGAGCAGTGCTTGCTTGTCCTGTTTGTCCAGTGGCTCAGATAATGGTGGAATAATTACACAAATTGGCAGATATGGTCAAATCTTTATGTACAAAGAACTGATCCAAGAGCTTGGATCTGGCTTGGGACTTCAGTTTTATTACTTAATGTTGCTTTAGGTATTTTCAGTGACCGGTAATTCAAGGAAAAATAACTGCCCAGTAACAGCTGTGAATTAATAAGGAATGAAGAGTACCACACAAGAGACAAGTGTCTTAGGTTTTACAGTAAAAATGTCCAAAGAAAATAAAAAATAAAACACAATGAAATTAAGTATAACAGGTGTGATGGGGGGGGGCAGATTAAAATGACCATTGGAACATGTACTGTTAAGCCAGAAAATATTAAAACATAATAAGTAACATGAAAGTCAGTTTACTAAGAAAATTGTTTAAATCAGATCGGATCATGAATAATGAAGAGAGATCATTTTGATTATATTTATATAAAACTAAGAATAGATTGGGTTTTTGTCATCTTAAAATAACCCTTTATTTGTGCATCTTCTAAAGAGGAGGTCCCTCCTCCGTGGAGATTGCCATTTTTCTACAGTAGCCAAATGCTGGCTTCACAGAGGGCTTTTTGTGTTTTGTCATCATCTGCAGGCTAAATCCTACATACCTAATTTTTCAAACACCATGCGTGAAGAGCTCACGAACACTAAATTATTGAAAATCTGCCACAAGTGAAAGTCAAATTTTTACTGAGTCTAACAATTAAGCACCACAGGTTACTCTCAGTGAGGGGAATGGCTGCTGCTACTGAAGCCTCATGACATTAATTGTGCAAATGTTAATCTTTAAGAGTACCACAGGTTTCAAGGAACCCTGAACTAAAAAAATGTAATCGTTAATTTCCATGGCAGCAAGCTGAATTAAACAATACAATACAAAACTGAATAAAACTGATAAACAAGAGGAAGTGGCAAGAGAGAAGTGAGCTGAGATGTAGGTAGGGAAAGCTGAACAACCAAGCTGCAAAATGCCAGGGCTCAAATTTAATTCCCAGCTGGATGTTAAAACAGAGCCTGGACGTGAGGGATCCCACTCTGGGACTTGGGGGAATCCACAGAATCAGGCGGTCCAGAACAGGAGTTATCGTTGAGGCCCGGAAAGAAGCAGCAGTGATTCAAGTGATACAGAATGCAACAATCAATTCCTGTATAGATCTTTACATTACACGTTCTAACAGACATATAAATTGACATGGCATCCATGCATTCCAGCTTGCTCGAATCATGTGTGCGAGTTTAGTATTTCAGCCTTAATTTGATTTACTCACAGCCAGTGCCAACAAACTCAAACAAACTTCATTTTCAGGTCATGTGTGGTCTCAGTTTCTACTGTAAATGAACCTGCATGCTCATACAAAGAGATGCAGCTCAGACTGCTTTCAATAATCAATACCCAGTTTTGGGGGGCTATTTGGGACTTGTCTTCAAGCTTAAGGTCACAATCACACAAAAAGCAGAGACATGGCAACACAAAGTCACGAGTATCTGTCATTACATTATATTATCATCATTAAGGCACCGATGAAAATCAGATGAGATGGGGGCATATACACTAAACAAAGCACAGACTCTCACTCACTGACTATATAAAACACTCACTTATCACTTAGGTAAACTCTCCCCTTGTGAAAACATATTGTGGCAACATGACCATGTCTCAATAGGAATAATGATTAATAGTCCTAAATGAATGAGGAAAACAGAGATTCATGCATTCATCGCCTATCTTGAGTGCAACAACTTCTGATCCCAAAATGTATATGTCAGTTCAACATTTGCAACATGACCCATCTTATATTTGTATTCCACATCAGGGCACAACCCACACGCGGGGCTAACTCTATACTATTCTATACTTGTAACTTGTGCAACGGAGACTTGTAACTTGGTATACAAGAAATCGCTGCAGCACGAGAGTGCAATTAAAGCTTTTAAACAACTTTGAAACTGCAGTGACATCTTAGTTAGGGCTACTTAGGCTCCCACCTCTTAATGCTAGCATGTAAACAATGTGATGATTTCCTGAAAATTACGTCTCAAGTCTTTCTCCACACCAAGTTCACAAAAGTCAAGACACTTGACACTCACAGCTTTGTTCTTTCTAGGCTACGCTACGCATGACATTTTAATGCAACATGGCAGCCATAGTAGAGATGTACAGATTAAGGGTTAATTCTATGGTAATAAACACAATTCAAGCATTCAACTGGTTAGCCATTCATAAAATCAATACAATAAGCATTTTATATTCCAATTCTGCCCGAAGAAATGGAAATTATTCAATCTAAATCTCACATACTGGACCATACAAAGGTTGATCCTCATTACTTCAATCTATAAATCAATGGGGGAGAGGGTGAGCTAAATAATACTCAATAAGACCTGTAGAGGGGCATCATCACTGTCTACCCAATTGACCATGGTGATAGTGATGTTTCAGGCTGCTCCATCAACACCCCACCCCCCCCCATCCCCCCAACAGACCCACAGCAATCACGATTCAACGCCAACACATGCCGTCACACACTCCGTCACACACAACTGCATGATGCCACACTGACATACATACACTCAGCACAAAAAAGATCATCTTAGTGAGCTGACACACACAATAACAACACACATCAGTGGAATGAAACGTGTGAGGCATCTACAAGAGTTAGAAAAAAGGAATTATCACTGTTCTTATCAGTGTAAGTATGCTTGAGCCTGTGGGTGTGAGTGTGTGTGTGCGTGTACTGACTCTTGTTCTTGCGAAGCAGGGCAGAGGTGATCCAGGGTTCTGATTGGACCATCCTGCAAGAGGGCACGGTCTTGTCCTCCACGGATGACGATGTGATCACCATGGAAAAGTTTGGCAATTGTTCAATCCAGCAAGGAAATACTGTCAATCAAAATAATCTGACAGGTGGGCGGGATTTGAGAGGGGTCAGGTAACTGTCATCAGGCGTGTTTTCGATCCCAGAGTCCACTTCCAACAACAGTTTACATCCAACTAAAACAATGAATCTTGAAATGGTGGGAAACCGACCAACCAATCAAAAGGCACCGTCTTCTCTGGCTTATTTCTTCAGTAATTCTTTTTTGTGACTGTGGTTTCTAAGGCAACGAACTGGTGTACAGGCAGCTTTTCTCTCCGAAGTAAAAATATAAAGGATGCAATCTCTGTCTTCTGTGGAGTTACACTAAAGATATAATCTCTCATTCTACATATATAATCTGTTTCTTTGTGGGTATGGGGTGGGAGGAAATAGAATATTTGGTTAATCAGGTTAGCTTTTACTTATGTTGGTTTCAGCAGTTTCATGCATTCTTTCTGTGTGCTGGAGGTTTGTGCCTCTCCAGGAAGCTGGTGACCAATGGTTTAGGTAGTCAAAGATAGGCCTTTCTTTATTCTAGCTTAACAAGTGGCTACTCTTATTATTTAAGAGTTTGAGCGAAATGACCAAGGGGTTAAAAGGCATAGACTCTTCTTGCTTTTGATACGTTCACTTATGCCTGGGTAGGTTCAACCAAGCATTCAGCGTTATTAGTCCTTCAGACATCTTCCAAGTAGTATTCCGGAACAAAGTTTGTGTCCACAGCAGTCACAACCAGTGGGATACAGTACAGCTAGGATCCCACTACCAAGAGTCCATGGCTCCGACAGATCTCTGATTATTCAGTTTAAAAGTTCATCCAACCTTTGTTATTTTTCCAGACTTCTCGCGGGGCACAGTAACTAGTTGAAAATGGAGTCCGTGTTAACCAGGCTCGCCCAGCATATTGCCAGGTGGGCTGAGCGAGGTAGTGTGACAGAAGGGGTGGAGGGGAGTTGGGTTTCCAGCTGCCTGCTTTTACCCCATCCCTTACACTAAAAATAGCTCCAATTACTGCTGCTTTCTGTGGGGACTGGTCACTGGACAGACTGGAGCAGTGTGGAGTGATGTTATCACTCAGATTAATCCAGTGACACACACACAGCCCTGCCCTGGCAATGTCTCTGAGCCTGAGCCACCACAACTCCCACGGAGGCTGGGAGCACTGCGGTCACTCTGCTCCCCTTCACCCGCCCACCCAGCGAGAAGGTGGGGTGCAGGGTCCCCACCTGGGTAACGAGGGGGCCGAAACAATAACGTAGTCCACTGTACAATGTGTATCTGTGACAACAGGGGGTTGTGCAAACACGTGTAAACAAACCCGTCCGCTTCAACGTGTTGATTTCACAAAGACGTGTAATTCCAGACAAAGTTCCTCAGCAGGGATATATCCAAAGCACAGGACTGTGACCAACCATTAAAACGCCTCACCTCTTTCACTTGTCCTCTGGTGGACCGCAAGAGGGGGATCGGCTCTTAGAAAGTTTAGATCCGGGATCTAGGGTCATAAACCAAACGTTTCCTCGTGTCGGACAGGCAGACATGACAAGTCACTGACGGCCTGCGCTCGGCGCTGTACTTCCACTCTCCCACGGACTCCGATAAACACCGCCGCCGCTCGATCCAGGAAGGGGCCGTCAGCCTCCCGAGGATAATCGCACCAAAGTTCGTTTACGAACAACGTCCAAACTGTGGCGAAGCAAAAGTTGAAACTCGTGTCGGAGTGAACGACAGAAACCGAATCCAGCGGAGTTCCTGAGCTGCTGTCAGACGCCTCTGCTCGCTCCTTGACGCGCCTGTTTCTTCCGTCCGCTTCCGCTCCCTGTCCGCACAGCTACCGCTGCCTTCGTTCCGCTAGTGCGAGTGGGGGAGTTTTTTTATTCCTTCATGGTGTAAACCTTCACAGGGGCGATTTCGACTCATGTTTCTCGCCCGTTTCTCTTTCCGTGCGCCTCCGTTAGACTGAATCTGTGCTACTCTCCCACACGGCGCCCCCACCCTGCGATTGGGACTATACCATGTGTCCGTGGCAGGGGTCGGCGTTGATCCGTCTGACGCAGCCTCGTGTGGCGGCGTTAAACCCAGAACAGCAACCACGCGCATAACTTAAAACGTCACTTGCGACATTTCAAGAGTGTTCTGTCACGAAGCGCCACTCACGGGCCGAGTGTTTTGGACAAGCATATTCAACACGCGGGGCAAGTGAGTTTCACGGCAACCTTCCCCCCTGGCCGCAGTAGTTTGTTCCAAGCAGACCTCTGCTGTCCTGTCCATTTATAGTAACAGCGGGATATATATACTGAGACTTTATATACACGCATACATAGACAACCTTTGGTTAATTTACTAAAACGTGTAGCTTCTCTTTATGCTTTTTGTTGAAGTCTGGGAGGCCAACAACCATAATAATAACAACTTCCTGAAAAGCCAAATGCACTTAGAGACCATAACTCTGCACCAAAACTCTATACATGTACGAAAGACACATTATGGCCTTTACAGAAAGACACACGCACACACACCTGTGTGTGTATGTGTGCATGTACACATACACACGCGCGTGCATGTTTATATGACGTACAAGCATGTATGTCACATTGTGTTGTGCTTGTATATGGGAGGACTTTTGAAGGCCAAGATACGAGGTGCAGGAGGAAAAGGACGCCCATATTGATTTCATCTTGACAATAAAACACAATGAATATGTGTATATTAGAATAAAAACAAAATAAAACTGTCTTATAATACCCAGACTAGTCCTTAAACTATAGCACCGGGATTCCTAAGGAACTGCTTTATGGTGTACAAAGTTTAAAACAAGATCCAGGCACATGGGTGAAGTCAGTTTTAAATATCAGAACCTTTCATGTGACAGAGGTCCACTAACAGGAGCAGACAGCTGGGTTTCCTCGCCTCACACATGCTCATTTTGTTCCTTCGCTCTTTGAAAATATTTCAACTTCTCTGTGCTCGGGTACACGCACCCTCTACAGCCTCTGTTGCTACCCGACGCCATGGCAGCTACGTGGCGATTGGCTGCTACAAGTCCCATCCCCGGCCGCGATTGGCTGGCGGCCGGGTCTATGGGAGGGGCGATCAGCTTAGTTTCCCACTGTCTCTTCAAACGGCGCGAGGCAGGAATGACGCGGAAATAGTTTGAAGATGTCAGGTAGAAATGGAAAGAGGGAGGAGGCGGGGAGGGCGCAGCAGCCGGGGGAGCGGGGGCAGAAGGTGGGAAGGAAGGAAGGAAGGAAGGGAGGGAGGGAGAGAGGGAGAGAGAGAGGGAGGGAGGGAGGGCCACGGGCTGTTATGAGCATAGGGCCTCTGAGTGACTCTCCACAGCTGAGATGTGCGGTGACTTCTCACAAAGCGGCCAAAGCTAAAAGTTGTTACTGTTGCTATCCGAGCATTCCGGCTAAATCAGGCACAATGCTGCCCGGGAACAGCTCAGCACACAAACACTGTCACACACCAGCTGACACCCCCCTTAAAGGAAACTCACCATCAAACAGCTCGCTTTGCACTGACAAATGTGTGTCACTTAGCTCACTCTCCTCTATGCTTTTCTTTTTTTTCTCTTCTCCTTTCTCTCACCTTTCATTTTTAATCATGGGGGTTTGTCTGTTGTTACTTGCAACAATCATGTTGTAATATGTAATGATAAAGTCACCGTCTGCACATTGCTGACTGTGACTGCCTTCCACACATAGGCAAGGACTGGTATCATGACAGTGTTGTAGAGGGTGCAACTACAATCATTTCGACAACCAGTTTTGCAGATCTAAAGGTAAAAGCTACAGTCTATGAAATATTTGAAAGAGAACACGTGTTGACATAGAATAACAGTGTATATGTTATGCTAAAAATAGCAAAACATTTGCTTTTTTTATGGTGCATTATAAGGCTTTGGAAATTGCCCAACCGTGATACTAATAAAGGATTATCTTATTTACTGTCCTTACTTCAGTTGGTCTCTGCATTGCACTTAAACAGATCTGCTATGAAACAATTATAATATTTGATTAAAATATCAAGCAA
>JAFBJT010110199.1:0-17629 GCA_016785325.1 Chascanopsetta lugubris | reverse complement strand
CCCTCCCTCCCTCCCTGAGCTGCTGTCAGCTGCCCTGTCAAAATACCACGCAGTTAGTCAGTGTGGTGGTGGTGGGTATGTTTGTGTTTGTGCTCGTGTTTCCCTTCACTACACGCTGAAGCAGAAGCCATGGCAGCCAACAAGATGGAGCTAGCTCCCCTCAGACCGTGGGACGACTTCATCCCCGGGACGGACCGGTTCGCCAAACCGGACTTCGGTGACCTGACCAAGTGGAACAACAGAGTCATCAGTAACCTGCTCTACTACCAGACCAATTATTTTGCCGTGGCCGTGGTGGTCTTCGTCGTCGTGGGGTGAGTGGCTGGCTAACACTGGCTGCTAGCTAGCATCTATGGAGCTGCATGTAATTAGCCCTGCATACCTTCAGTAACCCCCCCCCCCACACACACACACACACACACACACACATCGTTAGCATGCAGGCTATTTCTGGAGCTATTGTGTTAGCAGTCCATATGATGTCACTCTGTCTCACCTCTTAAAGCCTATTTATATTCTATTCATTCGAAATTAAGCAGTTATATCACTGAAGAACATTGCTTTCTATTCACTAACTACAACCACATCCAGGTCCATTGTTATTTTAAAGGTCCAGTATGTGGAATTATGTCCAATTGATTTCCATTTGAGAGGGGTAATATGATTTGTAGTCAAGTGCAACATGCAACTTCACCCCCTGATGTCACTAAATCCTAAACACTGAACCTTTGAGGTGCCACAGCAGCATTTTAAACGTGCAGTTTGTAGGGTTTAGATTCCATTCGTTTCAATAGAAAACAATTTCACCATTATTTTACACAATGGACCTTTAAAGGTAAATGACTGCAGATAACAGAGTGTACAACCTTTGCAATGAGATGATGGCACAGGCCTCAATGCAGGCGTTCCATTCAGGAAGTTAGCTATTGTTGTTGCCACCAGCAGGTTGTGCCATTCCTCTATTTGAAAGTCACGTATCCTGTTTGAAGTACACATGCCATGTGCGTGTCAAAATCCTCAGGTTCCTGAACCCATTTGGCATGTTCCTGGGAGGAGCCGTAGTGGCCTTGGTGTTCGGGGGTTCCGTGTGGGCGGGAGAGAACAAGGCCACCATCAAGAATTTCAAAAGGAAAAACCCCACCCTGTTTGTCATCGGGGTCATGGTCACCAGCTACTTCGTGCTGTCGCTGTGTGGCGGGGTCATGGTGTTCATCTTCGGGATCACCTTCCCACTACTGTGTAAGTCCAAGTGTGTTAAACCTACTCCGATGGGCGGTCAGAAGTCATGAGTTGGCACTTTTTAAATTTGGAAATTTGATATGAATTTAGTTATTGGGGTTTCATATTTGTTTTCCATGATTGAGCTTCCGTAAAGATGCAACGTGTAAGATTCCGTTCATTTTTGTCACTTCCACAAATATTACAAAACCATTACATGCTGATATTTTCAGGAATGTATAATCCCCTAAATGTTTTCTTTTTTTCTATTACCCTTAATTGAGCCCATTGATGTATATTTACATGAGGATCGGGTCCTCTCTCTGAGGGCCGCCATGTTCTTACAGTAGCCCAAAATGGATGTAGTAATCATCTTTTCATTTTTAAAGACAACTGAAGTCCACAGGTTCTCCTGCATGCTCAGAAGAGTGAGGGTGAGGTGACAGATACAACATGCAACTTCACCTCTAGATGTCACCAAATCTTACACTCTGCACCTTTTAAAAGATTTCCTGCTAGTTTTCAAGTTTTAACTTTTCGTCTTTCCTGACACGTGTCGACTACAAGAGAATACGTGTAACTGGGGGATGGTGAGTCACACAGGGAAGCCTGGCTGAGGTTCCTCTGTGGGTGAACATGTTTTTCCAAAGTCTGACTCACAGAAGGAATTGAACAGTATCACTGCCCTGTGCTCACTCATCATGGTCCAGACTGTTGAATGAAGTCAGCGTGGCAGCCTTAGATCTAACTGCTCTGTAGATAACTTTTGATTCAGGGGCAGGAAATGGACCAAGTGGTGAAGATAATTGATAGTTTGGGTTCGAGCAAATATAGCAGCTCTGACCTTGTCAGAAAAGGCAGTTTGATCACATCCCCAGTCATCTGCCATCTGCTGCCTTGTGTTGATGCGTTGCTATGTGGCACTGATTTGCTCTGAACTGCATTTACCAGCTGATGTCATGCAATCAGCATGCAGCTGACATGGGAATAAAAAGATATGCCCGTCCTCCTCACACCCGCTATCGAGGCTGGGTTGCAGCGGTGTCACGTTTTGTTTTCCAGGTAACAAACTCAAACGGGTCACTTTAATTTTTTAACCCCTCATTCACGCAGTGATCCTGATCCACGCATCGCTGAGGCTGCGCAACATGAAGAACAGACTGGAGAACAAGATCGAGGGCGTGGGGCTGAAAAAGACCCCCATGGGGATCATCATGGACCTCCTTGATCAGCAGGAGGAGAAAATGAACAAGATCCAGGATTTTATAGAGAGCAAGTTGAAAGAGTGAGGCTCTGAATCGAGCTTGTGCCCGGGGAGTTAAATGTCATGCAGTGTGGATTAACATTTCCTCAGCATTACCCCATGTATCGTTTCAACCTCCCCCCACCCCCCAACTTCTAATGTCAAGTTCTCGAGTTTGCATTCCCATAATATTTGTTTATCTTTATTCTCATATTGTTTTGTTTCAAATCCCTTATACGTAGATGTTTTGGTGGAGGGCCATGCACAAAGCCCAACTCATGCCTCTGTGTTGAAGCTACTCTGTAAGAACTAACGTTTCTGCTCGACACCCTCTAGAGGTTCGTCTCTGTAACTACATACACCTCACTTTGAATCTGTGGAAGGACGCGTACTGTTGCTTTGACACAGAATCGTGAATTGGCATTTGCATTATCACCTTGTGAGCTGGATGTTGGGAGACAATGGGACACCAACGTTTACCAAAGGTTTGAGCACTCGAAAATATCCCGACATCTTATAATTCCCTTGTTTTCAAAGCACTTTGAGTATTCACAGTAAACTAAAGCTGAATGTTACGACACGACGCCATAATCAGACACCGATTTATATTTATCCTCAAAAAGAGAAGAGATCCTTTCAGTTTGCTACCTCAAGACAAGCATGTTAAGATTCCCCTCAGCTCCCACAGCACTGTTATCTGCTTAATGATCAGCAATAACTCGTTACTTTAGGAGTTGATTGTCATCTGACACCAGTGAGCTTCTAGAATACACCAGTAGTTGTTATGATAATGCTGAAGTTTAGACGTTACTGTTGTCACCACAGAGTGTTCCCTCTCTGACCGTAGCTATGCAAAACTTAAAAAAAACTGAATGGCAAGTGCAGCTTTACTGATTGAATATTATCACGTTATTGAAATGTATGTTGTTATTTTTGTTCCCATAGTATAGCATGCAGAAATGAGTAAAATGGCTCCAGATCAAAGAGTGTATATATTGATATATAAACTGCTGCGGTTTGGGAAAATGCTGGACAGGCTGGATGCATCTTATTTTACCCCCAAATTGCCTCTCCTTTCAAAAAGAATATTAAAAGGAACTGTGTTTACATCAAGCTGCTTCTCGCTCCTTATGCTTCCTCCTCCCAGTAAAAGCAGTAGTTTCCTGTTTCACACCTCAACTGCAGTTTCTGCATGCTGATGTCACAAATAGCAGTTTGGAGAGACTGTTTATGGATGCTATATTATATATTCATATATATTATTGTCTGTTTTTATGTGACTTTTTCATTCTTGGAAAAATGATGATTGAATCAAATAACAGGTCATGAAACACAACTGTCTGTCACATGTTAAAAGATAATAAATGAAAAGAACGACTGAAAAGTTATATGGCAGTGGTTTTTCACTCTATGAATTTGTAGACTGCTTTGGATGCGCTATTTAAAGTATTCCTTTATTAAAAATGTGCACATTGTTGGCTTTCGAAGACAAAGGAATGGCTAAAATTAGCACTGTATCTGTGAGTGCATGGTGTCATTTGATCCAGTCTGGGAAATGATCCATGTTTAGTCAGTCTTTGTGCTAATATTAGTCTTTATAAATGCAACAGCAATAATACATTTGGAAAATATAATTTTTTAAGCTAATACTACACAGTGCGATTACAAAAATACAAAGAACAAGAAAAATGGGTCAACAAATATTACATGTAATTCACAGGGTGGCCACTTGAGGCTGTCTTCAAAAGTCAATCCCCTTAGACACCCATCTTAAAATGGTCAACTTAAGAGGTGAATTTATGACAAAAAGTCCGAGAGTTAACTTTCAATACATTTATTGTTGTGACTTCCTGAAGGCAACAACATTAAGTGAAAAAAAAACAACACAACAAGCAGCCAGTATTTGTTTGCTAGCATATGAAAATAGAGCTCACATTTGATTTACACAGTTCATCTGAGTGTGTGTGACTACAAATGTTAAAAATAAACGCAAAGTATGGTAAAGACGTACACTTGAGGTCATAACCTCAAAGGAGACTCATGTCTTCACTTGATTCCAGAGCTTTGGGGAGCGGCACCTGTAACATGGCAACAAGATAAACAAATGAAAGCGGCACCAAAACACAATAAAATGATAGATATGATAGTGTAATCTTTGAGTTGAACTCTATATCATGTATAAACTTACAGATTTGAGATACGCCACGTTGCTCTTCTTGATCTCACTCAGCAGCTGATCGCGTGGCGTGACATCAACCTTCGGTGGCAGCCGCCTGCGAGGGACCGGCTTCAAAGTCTTAATCACGTCAGTCAGGTTGGCTCTTTCATCCACCACCTCTCCGTTGCCCGTGTCCTTCACCCGGGGCGTCTTCCTCAGCTGGAACTCGGGCCTCTCTGGTCTCTTGTTGTCCCACGGGTCCTGGTCCAGAAAGGGGTCGCGTTTCTTGGGCGTCCTCTTCAGCTGGACGTCCCGTAGAGAATTCGCCGGTTCGGCGCTGGCTTGCTTGGGAATGGCTTTGTGTTTGAGCTGCTTCTGGGGCTCCGGTCGCTCGGCGCGAGGCTGCGCCTGAGGCGCGGCGGCGGTCTCAGCGGAGGGTGGGACCAGGCCGTGTTCCTGCAGGAGTTCCAGCGGCGGCATGTAGCCGAGCATCTCCAGCAAACCCGGCGGCAGGTTGAGGCTGCTCTCGTACATCTGCATCACCTCCCTCTGCTCCTTCAGCTGCTGCTGCCTCTGCTCCTCCTTCCTCAGCTGCCTCTGGCGGTCCAGGTTCCTGGTCAAGATGTTGGTCACCACCATCCGGGGGCCCGGCAGCTCGAAGTGGTAGCCCATCTTCAGCAGGGTGTTGTTGGCCTTGAGCAGACGGGAGATCTCCATCTCGGCGTGGTGACCCAGCATGTGCCTCTGGTTGTGGAACCGCAGCTCCGTCAGCGTCTCGTTGAACTGGAGGCAGCGGATGATGGCGACGATGCCCTTGCCCGTGACGAAGTTGGACTCGATGTTCAGCGTGGTGATGCTGCGGTTCTCGCGCAACATGTTGGCGAGCTTGAACGCAATGTTCTCGTCCACGCCGGTGTTGGCAATGCTGAAGGTCTTCACGTGCTTGTTCTTCTTCAAGGCGTTGACGTAGTCCAGGAGCATCTCTTTGGGAATGTTCTCGATGTTGTTGAGGTTCACCTCGCTGACCGAAGGGTTGTTGTTGCGCAGCTTGTCCAGCGTCGACTCCAAGTTGGTCTCGTTTCCCGAAGGTCTCGACGTCATCTTGATGCTATTGAACGCCAGCTTTGGAATATTTAGCTTGTTAATCTTCCTCTCTTCTTTCGGAGGGAGCTTATCTCCGGGTTCATTAGTCTCCTCGGGAGCCGGCGACGACTCCGCGGCTTTCATTTCCTCTTTCTCTTCTGGATGTGACGAGCAGGGTGCTCCCGTCGTGTCTGCTGTATCTGACGAAACCTGATTATCATCACTTGCTTGGTTTCCCGTCGCTGTCTCTTCAGCGTTATCCCGAGGATCTGCTTGTTCCTCTGTGTCTTCTCGTTTGTCTTTATTCTCCGCTGGCGGCGACGGCGGCGCCTCCGCCTCGTCTCTCTCGTCCGTCTCTTTGTCCTTTTCATCGCTCTCGTCGGCCACGACGATTTCCTCGATTATCTCCTCGATGATTTCCTCCCCGCTCGCGTAACCTTCGGCCTCTTCCTCGATCACTTCCTCTATCACTTCATACTCCTGGTATTTCTCCTCATTCAGGATTTCTTCCATTTCTTTTCTTTCGGCTTCTTCCCTCAAGGTTTTCTGATGAAAACAAACAAATCACATTAAAATGTTTTATTTCACCTGACAGACAACATGATCGATTATACAATACAACACACTATTGAATAGAAATTGTATAATACACTGTAATAGATGTGATCATTTAAGACTACAACTAACATTTTGTTGATACTAGTCAAGGCTGTTAAACTGAAATAAAGAAAAAATCTATATTTGAATATTTCCAACAATTTATTTGTAATATTATATAAAACAATTTGTGGCATATAGAATACATTCACAATTATACATATACTTAAAAGTAAAATTAGCAAAATATTGTGTTTTTTCAAAATAATGCATTCTATGGCATTGTTCATTGGCCACGCCCACTTTAGGAGCCACATGTGGTGCTTTTAAACAGCTGTGACTAATCAATCAATTATCAAAATGTATTATCAAATATTTTGACAATGAATTAGTTATCTATGAAAATAAGTAGCTATAGAAGCCCTAGATAAAACAGCTAGATAAACACAATAATCAAGATAGCAATGATACAATACGGTAGATATAATGCAATAGATAGGTGCGATATTAAAGATAACAGAACAAATACAAACAACATTATGATAGATACAATATGGTAGATCCATCCACTGGTTAAGTTTAGGGTCAAATACGATACAATAAACATATACGATATGACTTATATAGGTAACATCCGTACACTTGAAATGAACATTCTACATTTGGGCCTCTTACCTGACTGGGCAGCAGAGTAGCAGGGACTCTCTCTTCCTCCAGCATTCGTTTGGACTCCTTCTCCCAGTAAAGGTAATCGACCAGCGACCTGTGGTCAAACGACCCAGTCGGAGGCTTCTCTGTCTGGTCCCTCTGCCTCTGTCCGACCGGTACACTCTCATCTGGGGCGATGATGATGTCCATCTCGCTCTGGAGCTCCTGGAGCTCCTCTGGCGAGAGCATAGCCAGGAGTTCATCTTCATCGATGTCCTCCTCGTTGAGCTCGTCAACGTCTCTGCCGTCGGACATGTTTGCGATCTGGAATAAATTTTTTAATTTCTCTTTTTAAGCGATAATGTCCTGTCCGGTCAAAGACTCGCAGCAGAGTTTCGGCTCTGGCTCTGACTCCAGCTAGACGGGATCTGCTGGCCGCCTCATGGGCCGTCTAAAATTAAACCCCAGTGAACTGCACGGAAGATATTTAAGGTACAAGCAGGGGCACCGACGTGCTAACATTCTTTTTACAGCCACATCTCTCAGCTGGCCTGAGGCCTTTGGGGATGACAGTTGCTTCAGGCGGGAGGGAAGCGGAGGATTGACGGCAGCAGGTGGAGCCTTTTCATGGGCCTGGTGGGCGGGAGGGAAAGTCCTGCACATGCACATGGAGCTCTGTCAGAAGACAGAGGACTCGCTGAAGTACTGACAACAACAAGCACAGGAGCCAGAGGATAGTTTTACTCCCCTTCGAGGGAGAAGGGGGGCGAGGGGGGGGGGCGGGGGGGGGGGGGGGGGGGGGGGGGGGGGGGGGGCGGAGTCTCACAGTGGGAGAGAATAAGATGCTGCTTCTGTCTGACTTCATGGCTCAAAGCAAAATCTGATACAGGGCAAGAGCTTCTTTTAAAGGACAACCCGCTGCTTTTATTTATATAAGAGATATACAGAGTAATGCAATAGCTTGACTTTACTTTGACATTGAAAAGTTCAACGGATAAGTTTCATTTTGTTTATATATCTATAGCCACATCTATATGTCAACAGAACTAGATGGAAAATTCAAATTCTGGTCATTTAACGGTACAATATGTAGGATTGAGTGACATCTAGAGGTAAATCGGACCCTGACCCGAACCCCTAAACCAAACCCTACCCCCTAAACCTAACCTTAACCCAAACCCCTAATTATAACTCAAAAGGTGTTTAGTTTGTCCATTCTGGGCTACTGTAAAAACCTGGTCGTGCAACATGGCCGCCTCCACACCGAGGACCCGCTCCTGATGTAAATACGACAAAGGGTTCATCATAGGGTAATGTGTACTAACGACAGTTTATAACATTTATGCTAATAATTTCACCTAAATTTCACACACTGCACCTTTAAAATGTCCTCTCTTAGGCAATAACAGAACATGAGCTGGTTGTGTACTCATCCCTGGAACCCCTTTGAAAAAAATAAAGAAGGTGACAGCAGCTGCCTCTATGTCACACATGTATTTATTCACATCCCAGTGGAAAATACTTTATGACAACATCTAACAACATCACTACACACCGACTGTACAAATGTGAGGGGGGTGGGGGGGGGGGGGGGGGGGGGGTGGAGTGGGGGTGGTTAAAGNNGGGGGGGGGGGGGTGGAGTGGTGGTGTTTACATGGCAGTGGTCTTCTGTCGATATAAAAAGAGAAGAAGAAGAAGACGTTCTTATCAAAAGATCTATAATGTGTGTGTGTGTGTTCTTACCATGCATCTTCAAACACTACGGCACCAACGTGAACGAATGAGTCTATAAACAATATTGACATGATACATACATTCGGATCCCATGTAGAAAAGAAGAAATGGAAAGTACACGGTGTTCTGCTCTAATGATGATCTAAAATCTTTGTTTTTAATTTGGACTTTTAAAAGTGGTGACAAGGATCTGAGCCTATGACCTACTGTTTCCGCATGAGACACTTCCTGTTAGAACGCATGTGGTCAGATCCACTTCGAACGCGCGTTGCCTCGTCCTCGCCGTCCCAACCCAGTGTTTCTGTGCAACTTCACATTCTCATCGACCTCCTCCGATCCAAGGCACATGGGAAAGTCATTCAGGCGTGCCGTCACTGTGTTCAGAGGTCAACATGAGGTCAGCGCACACACACACACACACACACACACACACAGGCTGCTCCAGGTGGAACTTCTCGCTCGTCTGACAATCAGCAGCAGCAGCCGTGGAGAGTTTGTGTCCGACTCGTGTTTTGCAACTTGCTTCCCCTTCATGTGCTGCTGGACGCGGAGGGGGTCTGACAATCAGCAGCAGCAGCCGTGGAGAGTTTGTGTCCGACTCGTGTTTTGCAACTTGCTTCCCCTTCATGTGCTGCTGGGCGCGGAGGGGGTGGGGGGGGGGGTTTCCATGTGTGCCCAAAGTTTGATTTTGGTCCTTTTCAGCGGAGGCTCATGTAGCTTCCTGTCAGGTGGTATCTGGACAGGAAGTGATACAAGGTATATGTTATAACATGCTGTTGGAGAGCGAGGGAATGAGGTTCGTGAGTGAAGAGGTGAATGGGAATGCAGTGAAATCATAGTCAAAGATAAAATGGAAAATTCCTTAGCTTGAGGGTCGTGGCGAAACGTAAAGGTTAGCATGTTAGCATTCCCGGCTAAGATACTGAAAATGCCACCTGATAAACATCAGAGTGTAAAGGTAAGATAAGAAATGAGAATCCTTTATAAGTCCCCAAACGAATTTGGAGGATACAAGCATTGATCCCGCTTCCCCTCGCATGCTAGGCGAGCACTCTGCCATTTGAGCTAAACCCCCCCCCCCCCATGATGATAGAGTTAGCATTTAGCTCAATGCTAATGCCAAATCTAGTCATGGGTAACTTCTAGCATTGACTCCTGGATTCATTTCGTAAACACTCGGCATTTATCAGACCAGGGTCATGTCATTGTTTATGACATGCCAAGGCCACGCCCCCATTTCAGGGAAGAACAAATCACATTTATGCTAATGTACAGTAACAGTTCAAAAGCGAAAAGCGAAGAAAATTAACATTCGAGATGGATTAAATGGGTGATTTAGTGATAAAGTGACAATAAATTAAATAATACAACAAATCATTATATTTCCATTCATTATTTTGTTTTGTTTGGAGACAAAATGGCAGACTGAAAGAACAGTTTCACTGGACCCACCATTTCAATGTATCTTCTATGTTTTGGGGCCAGCATTTTAAAGTCAATAAAGAGAGTCAATTATTTAATTCCAGGTGTAGAATCTTTGTTTTCTTAAGCAAAAAAAAAAAAACAATGGTGCCAAACTCTATGAAAAGGTGGATGATTGGCTGAATAACCAATGCGAACTTAACAGGAATGAGGATGGACAGTCACAATGGAGATGAGTGGCAACACAACATTAACCCATTGTGCCTCACCCTTAACTGCTAGAATGGTTGACTGATGCTTCATCTGTACTAGTGGCCTCAGCGGCAACCACCTCTACTGACTCAGCATGTTCAGGCACTGTGTCAGACACTTTGTTTTCTGGAGAGACTCTGCGGTGTTCACATGCCAGGACAGGAGAGAAGGAAGGAAGGAGGGAAGGAAGGAAGGAGGGAAGGTAGGAAGGAGGAAGGAAGGAAGGAAGGAAGGAAAGAGGAGGAGGAGGAAGAGATCTTCAGGGTTAGATAAGTTTTGATCTGGGTCAGACCTGAAGCAACGCACACACACACACACAGCCAACATTTAAAATCTGTGATCTTAATCAAACTGAAAGCCCCCCCCCCCCCACACACACACACACACACACAGTCGTCAGAGACATTGCTCAACGCACAGATTCGGTGAACTACGCCTCTCACCTGCTGTGTGTGGGACTGCGGTTGTAGGGGGAGGCGTGCGCTCCGGGGTGAGGGTGGTGAGGCGTGACGGGTGAGTCGTACTCCGTCAGGCCCACTGCCAGCTGATTGCGCCAGTTGCCTCCGCTCTCTGCCGAGGACACTGACAGAAGCAAACACACCCAGTTAGTGTCAGAGTTTCGCCTTCTAACTGCAGAGTAATTAACCCTCACGGTGCACAGAGTCACGTTGTTACTGTTATTATTATTATACAAGGCGAGCGATGGCTTAGTTGAGGCAGAAATCACGAATAAGGATGAGAATATTTCTTTATCTGTTTATGTTTGTGTTCCTCTGTCTCATATTTGTAAAATATAAAATGTATTTGATGGACCTTAAATGTCCATAAAGCTCGTCCTACTCCATAGTGTCTATTTTCTAGTTTGTGTACCTTTAATAATATTATTATGAACTCTATCTCTAATCATATATTTGTAACCCTTTACAAAGAATGTGAGTGAAATACATATAATTGCATTCATCTTTGTGGTGATTGTGTTTTTCATTGGGTAAAGAAATATGAATATGAATACAGAGATTTGAATGTTTAAAAAGATAAGAAATACTTATCTTTGTACAATTCTATAGTATATAGTCAAATGGCACAATTCTAAAAATATTTTCTATCGCGTCGCACAGAGTGTTGTTTTCATTCGAGGGCTGAAAAGATTCTGTCACAAAAGAACTCAGTGTTTACATACATATCTGTCAAAGGGCAATCAAAACGTATTGCTCATGTGGTTCTAATGCAATAATATGAAGCACTTATTTCCGCCCACAAACTTGTTTTCTTGGAAATGTTGTGGGTCCAGGGAATTAAAACGCTGAGTGTGCACAGATCAGAAAAAGACCCTATGTATTTGAGCAGCTTTGCACTTCAGCAGTGAGACATGTCGCTGTTCAACATTAGATATGGAAGTAAACGACGCGCCTTGACAGGGATGCTCACGCAACGCTGGCTGATTTCATGAGTGCAGCTTCACGAGGAGGGAGGGAATGTATTTGTTTGTTTGGGATTTTTTTTTTTATCAACTTCTTTCCTTTGCACACTTTGCACACATCACACACAAACGTCTCACCTGAGGAGAAGGATGCAGTTCTGCTGGAGTGGCTGAAGGCCGCCGGCATGGTCTGGTAGCCCAGGCTGAGCTGAGAGCCGCTGTCAAAGTCGTAGCCGCCGAGCGTCCCCCTCCCCCCCTCCCTGTGGCCCCTGTTGCGGTGATACCAGCCTCTCAGGTGCTCCGCCACCAGGGCCTTGTGCATGTTCTTGGCCAGGAGCTCGGTCCTGGGGCCCTCCCTGTTGCGCGGTGGCCTCACCGTGGCGTAGGGATTCTGCGACAGGGCATCTGCCCGCTCGCCGCTGTAATGCCTGTACCTGTCGTGTCCGTGGTAACCGTTCATTTGGTAGGAGGGGTTGACGTTGTAGTGGCCCTCCACCTCGTCCTCGTACACGTAGGCACCGTTCGAGTAAGGCTCCATGTCCGAGCAGGCGTAGTCGGCGACGTAGTAGGGACTGGGTGCATAGTGTGCGGCGGTGTCGCATGGGTAGCTGCAGCCCGAGTGGTGCTGCACCAGGTTGGGCATGCTGCCGGTGTTCCCGTACACCTCCACCTTCCTGTGGAGCCGGTGCAAGGTGGAGGTGCGGGAGTCCAGCGTGCCGTACTGCGAGTTGGCGGCGCCGCAGTAGTCCAGGCTGGACTGGCTGGTGTAGGAGGAGCAGTCCTCCAACATCTCGGAGCTGTTGCTGCGGTGACCGCGCGACAAGATGAACACCGGCTTCTCCGAGTCGCCGTCTTTCCGCAGTTGAGGCTGCGACTCCAGACTCCCGCTGCGATGCCTGAAGCAGTGAGGAGAGCCCTCCGACCTGCAGTGCGGGGGGGAGGGGAGGGGGGACAAACGTCAGCTGTCTCTTCGACGTGGGATAGAACACAGCGACATTTCACAAAACATTTGTTTCGTGGAACGTTGTTTTTTCGAAGATGTTTTGTTTTCGAGGAATGTAACTGTGCTTTCTTTACTAAGTCTGTTTTGTGACATGTTGTGGTGTTTTATGAAATGTTTGTCTTGTAAAGGGGTGTGGTCTTTGAAATGTGTTTTGTGAAATGTTTGACTGAATTATGTCTTCTGCAAATGTTGATGAAATCTAGTGAGGTTTTTTCTTTATGAAATGTTGTGATCTGTGGGATGTCGTGTTTTCTGAGATGTGTTTTCTGAGATGTTGCACTTCCTGAAATGTGTTTTGTAAAATATATTTTTGTTTGAAATGCAATTGTGAAGCAATTTATGAAACATTACAGTGTTTTATGAAATGTGTTTTTCTGAGTTTAGTTTTGCAGCAATGTTGTGATTAGTGATATCTAGTGTTTTTTTATGAATTGTGATTTGTGAAATGTTGGTGTGCTTTCTAAGATGTTGTATTTTGTCAAATGTTTTATTGAATATAATGTTCTGAAAAAACGTAACGTTTTATGAAATGTCAACGAGCGACATGAGTGGCTTTCGCACATGCACTAAAAGCTCCACAGATCTTCCCAACCCAATTCGTGATGTCATGTCTTATGACTCATGAAATGTTTTGTGAAGAGGAGTACAGAAGCAGGGATTAGGTTGACATTAGGGAAAGGAGGAGGAGGAGGAGGAAGAAAGAAACCAGGGTGTGGAGGTCACACCTGAGCTGGCTGCTGCTGTAGGCATTGCGGGTCATGATGGGGGTGGGCGGCATGCTGCGTGGATCTCTGGGAGGCCTGGGAAGTGTTTTATAGGGACTACTGTGGGCGGAGGAGACCTCTCGTGGATTCTGGTAGTAGTGGGAACCCTCCTGGCCTTCGAGAGCTAGTCTACAGGGGTGGGGTGGGGGGTGGGGGGGGGTTGTGGCATGAGGAGAGGATACAAAACAAAAATTAAAGGGAAAAAGGAGCACGGATGCAAAACATAAAATCAAAAGTGGCAGAACAAGTTCAACCTCTGGGACACACACAAATAAAAGAGAGCGGGGCGTGACATGCGGTTTCGTACCTGCTGTGGATCTTGCTGCTGTGATTTTCCTTGGAGGAATCGTACTCGGCCCCCAGCGATCGCATCGGGCTGAGCTGAGGGGAACCTTGCACCGACCGTGACCGAGGCCTCTGATTGACCCCGACTGAGTCGTCTTATTTTAGCAAGCATCACAAATAAAAAATGTTGTCACTTTTCAAATAGATCTTTTAAAAAAAAACAATTTTTTTTTACGATTCTTACAGCAGGCAAGAAAGCGTGATGTCTGACTCACCGTCATCCAGTGGGAGACTGGACAGAGAGCTGCAGTCTGAGCGGATGAGTTCATCTGGTGAGAGAGGGAAAACAGCTTGGTGTCGATCGTGGAGCTAGATGATGAGGACGAGGGCAACGCGGGTCACGTGGCCACGCGGCGCCGTACCTGCGATGATGACTGAGGCTCGCTGCGTGGGCTTCTTCCCCTTCTTGATCCGGTACTGGTTCATCTCGTCCTCGATCTGCTGGAGTTTGTGCATGGCGTCCAGGCAGTTCCTCCTCCTCTTCTTCTTCACCGTTTTGCACAACTCCGACTCGTTGGCCAGCTTTTTCGCAGCCTCCACGATTTTCTGCTGCAGAGCGAATCGGCTCTCCAGGTTCCTCAGGAAGGGATCCTGCACAGGACATGAGCACGTGTACGACAGGTATGGATGGATGGATGGATGATCGATTGATGGATGGATGATGGATAATGAATGGATGGATTTTGGACCACGAAATCCACATAGGTCAGAATTTGTTGAATATCAAATGCATTTAAAGACCGTTGAAAACACAACTAGTCGAGGAACACACCCAAAATTATCAGTAAATATACATTGAAACTCTTATTGTGAAATACGGACCTCGTTGTAGGGGAATAGATCGTCTAACTTGAAAGCAGTGCCAACGCGCCGTCGGACCTGCGGCGGTCTTTCACCTGACGACAGGGGATACTCCTTTGGCAGCTTTCCAGTGAGCTCCTGTTAAAAATGCACACACACACACACACACACAAACACACACACACACACACACACACAACCAATCAAACTACTAGTCGCTCTGACACTTAAAGGAACTGAGAGTAACAGCAACATCTATTAATCTCACAGTCACACAGCAACAAGCTTTAATAAAGGGAGTTCAGCAGACCGAATGTGGCTGTTTACAACATGGAGACGTGGGTGGGTGTGTGTGTGTGTGTGTGTGTGTGTGTGTGTGTGTGTGTGTGTGTGTGTGTGTGTGTGTGTGTGTGTGTGTGTGTGTGTGTGTGAGGAGAACACAAGATGCCGATGCCTCACCGCCTCCCGCAGACAAATCTTTTTCAGCTCCTTCGTCTTCTTGGCCAAAATGTCCTGGATGTCCTGCTCCTTCTTCCTCAGCTCCGACAGCTTCTCTCTCTTCTGCTCCTCACTCATCTCAGAGTCGGCAGAACCTGTGAAGACAGCGACGTACCGACTGTTTACCACCTTGTTTACAAAGATCGGTGCGCGTTGGCTTTCACTGCCCTCGTTGCTAACCCGGGTGCCTTTGATCTGTTGACTTGGAAATCGGAGAACAAGTCTTTGAACCTTTCCCAACGAATTCAAATGGCGTGAACAACGCTGGTATGAAATCGGATGCAGTTTGCAACCTCACCACAAGATGTCACTGAAATCCGACACACCGCACCTTTAACGGTGGCTTGCTGCCCAATGATAACCCACCTGTAGATACCAGGCTCCCATTGCTGGCTGTTATCAAGTTATTCTTTGGGCCTGCGTCTCCCAGCCGGTTCATCTTTGCTCCTCCGTGCTCGGTCAGATCCATGGCCAGTTCCTCCAGACTCCTCACTGTTCCCAGTTTCCCCTGAAAGAGTGAAGATCACCATGTACTGACACAGAGTGAGGAGTGAGACGAGCAGGAAGTGGCTTACGTGTGGGGGCGCTTACTTTGCTTTGCTTCCGGTCCAGGTAGAACTGGTGCTGGCTTATGGCCATGACCCAGATGGTTTTGATCAGAGAGTGACTGGCATACCAGGTGTGGATGAGGAGGCCCGTCTGCCCGAAGGTGCGCTTGGTTACCGCTCGTCTGTCACAGGGAGGGAGGGAGTTAGTGACTGCACTCGTGAGATACAAGGATGGATGGCAGTGGGGGGGAGATGGGTGGATGGTTGGATGGATAGATGGATGGAGAGAGAAGCATATGGACAGATAAATGGATGAATGAATGCATGGGGTGGATGGATGGACAGAGACATACGAACGGATGGATGGATGGATGGATGAATGGGTGGATGGAGGGATGGGATGGATAGAGAGAGAGAGACATGTGAACAGATGGACGGATGGAGAGAGAAGCATATGGACAGATGGTAGTTGGATGATGGATGATAGATGGAAGGATTGAGTGACATGTGGACTGTGATGGATGGATGGGTAAATCAATGGATGGAAGGACGGGTAGATGGATGAATCGATAGACAGACAGACAGACAGACAGACAGACACACAGACATACAGACAGACAGACGCTCACCTGTGTGGATCGTTGACTTCCACTGCAAACTTCTTCTCTCTGAAGTACAAGTTTTCCAGCTGCTTCCACTGATAGAGCTGAGGGGGGAAACGACAACACCAATATGTGACCATATCAAATAAACATACATATATATATTTTTTTTTTATTTGATAAGAGGTGAAAACCATCTGCCAGGTGCAGGTGTTTGGACTCGGCCAGCGTCAATTACAGAGGAGCCAGACTGTAACGCACACTGTCATTTACAGTCTGCCGAGGCAGCGCCGCGCCGAAGCAGGTGTTTAAGGGAGAGGAACGCCACAAGGAGGACATTACGCGCACACTCATCGCGCCACACAACACTTTCCATGGCTCATCGCCGCAGCCGGCCTCACGTCTCCCAGGTGCTCACTGACAACAGCCGGTGAGTCACGCTGTGTCTGGAGTGAGACGCGGAGTGAGACGCGGAGTGAGACGCGGAGTGAGACGCGGAGTGAGACGCGGAGCTCGGAAACAAACATATGTCCGTCCGCTGAGCTCAATCTATCGATACACACATACAGCTGCAGTGGACTAAAGAGGTGTAGTATCCAGTCTTACCAGTTAGAAGATCATAAATCCAACAAGTGTAAGCAATTAGATCCTCGAGGCTCGATTACCAACACACACACACACCCACCCACACACACACACACACACACACATGCACTTTGCTCTGTCCTCTGTCAGCTCCTGACTTGTCTCCTCAGGTATTCTCGCAGCATCACACCCAAACCCCGCCCCCTCTCACGATGACATCATCAGATCATGCACACACCCTCTTCACACACACACACACACACACACACACACACACACACATTCTGCCTGAACACAGCTGGCTGCTTGCACAATCCTCAACAAGGATTGAAGAGGGACGACAGTGCCAGAAAATGGATTGTAACGACCTTTGACCTCTTTCACCTCTATCAGAAGGCGGCGCTGCGTGACCGCGCCCACGTACTGAGGGAGAAGTCACAGACGGGACAGTGCAGCTCAGACATCGGTCACATGGGTGTTGCCCACATTCAATTCACGGGGTTAAAACAACAGCCGAGGAACAGGAAGAGCAGGTTCGACTGTGTGTGTTTGAATCGTAAGGAGTTAATAAATAGTCGTCAGCAGAAAATGTCAAAGTGGAGACACGGTTGATCAAGTCTGATCTGATCCTGAAGTTTAGAATTCACAACAGTGGAAAATACAAGGGAGTTTTCTATTTGCCTTCCTAATAGCGTGTGCATGTACAGT